>JAQIXW010001908.1:0-17289 GCA_034700685.1 Willowsia buskii | reverse complement strand
AAAAGAGCCCTCATCAGACACATACTAGCAGCGTATTTGCTGATCACTCAGTTCCCCTGATGCCCTGCTGATGAAGTACTCGAATGTTTCCTGAACCATTTGTATAATGCACATATAACGCTCATATAATATTCGTTTGGCACTCAATCCAAACTCGTTGGCATGTCTCATAGTCGTTTTGCTCGACAGAGCAGCAGTAGCAGCGGACGGGAGAGAAGGACACACAAGCAAACGAGAAAGCAGAGCACTGGTATTTCTACCACTGCTGCGTTTTTTCTCTTCTTCACTGTCTTATTACTATTACATAGGTAGTAAGTCTCGTAAAACGTAATGTTCCTAGTAGCAACACGGGTTATAATTCTACGTTGGTGTTAAGAAACACAGAATAGAGTCGCACACCGGCAAACCAAAAAAGAGAAAAGTAAAAAAATAAAATCAAACATCTCGTGAAAAAAACTGCACTCCATTTTCCCCCGTTGATGTGTTATTATTTCCCTGGTGACGACTCCTCAAAGACCAGAGCACTCTCCAAACACTACCGACTGATTTCCTCCACGATCATCATGTTTTTCTTTCATTTCGCAACAATGTTGCTCTCTGTGTCACCAGATTGGGTAGTAGAGCTACTTTTGCACAGAGAAAAAGAAAACGCGCACTCAAGAGAAAGCACACAAGAGATTCCGACAAACGAGTTATATATGCTCGCGAACAAAAAGAATTTCTGACGATTTTCCACGTACTCTACGATGGAATGTGCAATAAAACGCACTTACGTTACTATCCCTCGAGGTAACCGTGTACAAAGGGAACGAATCTCCTTAGAAACTCGCATAAAGAGGCTTCATTAATTTCAAAGATTTCGATCATAATCGTGATGCTGAGAGGAGCTCTAATGGGGAGTACTAGAGTACCATAAAGTACCCATTTCGTGTAAAGAGGGTGATCTTCCCTGATGCAACACAGATGTGGCGTTGTTTGGTCTCAGGATCAAACTATTTCGCATGTCGTAAATCATTTTCCCTCCAGCTTGTTTGCGTACACGCTTATATCGATCCTCTCTCTGCTGAACACTTAATCCTCGCTGAGCCGTTATCTCAGCGTTTGTTTTCAAGCGATTCAGGAGAGTATCGTACCTCTCTCTCTGAATAACAATAAGATTAAGTACTCGCCTGGGAATTTATCCCGTGTGAATTTAAGTAGATCGCGGGTGAAATATATATATGGACTCGCTGTACACTTTATTTGTAAATGCACGTCAATAATTTTAAAGTGCTTTCAAGGCAATTGAGAGAAGAAAAAAACGGTACGCTGAGTAATTAATTTGTGTGTAAGTATAAATCAAACGTGTGAGAATGTAATTCCAAAAGTTTGTTTACGAACACGCGAGTACAGAACCGCTCGATATATGTATATTCAAATGGAGCAACACATGCAAATGAGTTCACGTTCGAGTGTAGAAAGAGAATTTTTGTTTGCTCACCGAGAGCACTTCTCCAGCCAACTTGCGAAAGAAACTAAAGAAGCACCCCTAAAGCCACATTACTTTCACCCGAAAACTCGACTTGATACGTTTTGATGATGAACATCGTAAATTGCTCCGTCTCTCATCGTCCTTAATGAGTCTAAATTGGCCCTCCAATTTAAAGCAATTTTCCATTATGCATCTTCTCTCCAACGTTTACTTTGCATTTCCGTGTTTCTCAACGTACGTTACTCAGACGTGGAAATTCCTTCAAGAAAAACAAGCGCTCGTCCCACATACCACAAGGAGGAAACCCGCAAGAAAAAGAATCCAGAAAATACCGCAGAAGAATGCGCAAAAGAAAAACTTACACGTAGTGAGAGCGAACGTGTAAGCAGGTTGTTTTATGTGAGCTCTCTCTCTCTCTTGCTTGTTGTTTTTAATGACATTCTCGACGAAGAAAAAACCCTGCACGACATTCTCCACCGCGAACAATGTCCCAAGAATCTTAACTAGCCTGCTATCAGGTTTTTACCATTCTTCCCAAGTTTCGTTCTCGTTTGTTGTTTGCGGGTTGTTCTTTCCTGACGGAATGTCGGCGGATAAACTTTCTCCACTACTTTTATTGTTGCTTTAGCTTGTGCGTTATGTTTTTTAATCCGTGTAATTTGTGTGTTAAAATTATTAAGAACGTGGTGTTTAAATTATTTTTGTAGTTTGGGCCGCCCAGGAGTGGACTGCCACGTGCGTCACGAGACAGACTGCAGTGCCGTGCTGCACATGCAATTTGTGTGCAACGAGGGCGCACTGATAGCCTCCACTGCCGACGACATCCTCCACTACTGGACCTTCAAGACCACCAAAAAACCCGAAGTTGTTCAATCGCTCAAGTTTCAACGAGAAAGGTAAAACTCATCAGTTTCTACAAATATATCCGTTTATGATCCGTACAACCGAATTTACGTGACGCGTAAGTCCTAAATTTCCGCAGACACCACGTCACCCCAGCGTGTAATAAAATTAAACGTTTGAATAAACTTTCCAAATTAAAAAAAAACAGAATAATCGACAGATCCCCACCGCTGAAAAGTGAAAGTTTCAAACGAAAAGTTACCCGCCTCATATTACCCGAACCGAAATCACCCACAGAAACGTGAAAAGAAACACCGACATTTCCCGAGAAACCCTTAATTCCGTTCTGTTAATCCAATTAACCCAACTTTACACGGGTAAAAAGAAAAACTCGGTTGAAAACAAATACCTGACAGATCCCGGGGAAAGTTCATCGAAACGAAACAATTAAGAATTATCAGATAGTTCCTCCGAAAGAGCTAGAGGTTCCCTGACATAATCACTACCCGGATTACAGAATAGGTAGAGAGAGATCCACCACCACAAACCCGAGACTAGTAGAAACCTCACACCCGCCCACACGCTAGAAGAAGAACCATACGTGACAGAACTACAGAGAGAGATACTCAACTTTCACTTCATAAATCGTGTGCAAATACACTTCGAGGAACAAAAAGTTCCAAAAAAAAACTGTCTTGTTGACGCTCCCAAGTCGCTTCTGAAGAAAATATCTTAGGCGTTTCTCAAGTAGGGCCGCTAAATATATATCGCGTATTCTCCCAAAAATTCGAGTGTACTCACGACTCCTGATATTTGCAGTCTTTTGATATCGTCTCGATTGGCTTTCACTTTACGTTCGTTGGTATAAAAAAATTAAGAGAAAACGAGACAAAGAGAGAGTGACAAAATGAAGCGAAACAGCGCATAATTCGATTCCACCTGTCATGTAAACTACATCTTCTCAAACGCTCCCAAGTAAAAACGCATGCATAATTGATCTGTTTCCAGGATCACCTGTCTCAAACTTCCATTCCAGAGTAAATGGATATACGTGGGCACGGAACGCGGCAACGTCCATGTCGTGAACATTGAGAATTTCCAACTTTCTGGGTACATTATCAACTGGAACAAGGCGATCGAGCTGTAAGTAACCTTTTTATCTTGGTATCGTTGCTATCGTTACGGTTGCATACTAATGATGCGTACAGTTGTATGGTGTTTAGAATTAACGGTGAACGTAGGGCTGAGAATTTACATACTGTCGAGTATTATTACTACCTGTAACACAAAATCACAATCGAATACGCTACTCTAACATTTAGCTAAAAAAAAGCATGCCAACTATTTCCAAACGCGCTCCTCCACTACACCCGTTCGTCACCCTAATAAGCCTATAAAATACCCAAATCCACCAAGATCGTCACTCAGAAAAGCTACAAAAAATGCAAACCTATTAGCATCAATCAAAACCCACCCGTAATATCATCGTGACATCTTGATCTCAAAGATCCACCCGATTAAAAAAAGAGCCCATCTGCGACACCCAGGAAAGATTACGTAACAAAGTGAAAGTCGAGTAACGAAAACCTTTCACCATCCAAAACCAAAGTATAGAAGTAGACTCACGATCACACTTATTACCACCCCCCTCGTAATAAAAATGTTATTAAAACTCCATCCCACCAAAATCACTCTCCCGACATCTGCGTTCCTCCTTCGCTTACTACCGAAACCGCTTAAATTTTATAACTACGAGCCCAATTTAAAAGTACAAAAAAGAGAATGCACTCCCGATCAGTTTCATCATTTTAAGTGGCCAATAACGCTCCCACGGTTTTGTACCCGGAGCATCTCACTACACTCCCCACCTATACATGTCCTCCTACCATATCGATTCGATACTCAAAGAGAGAGCTCAATCATTCGAACGAAAACCTATCATCGTGACACTCGACATTTATCCGCAACAGTATCGGGATAAAAAAAACGTTTCCAGTAACAAGTGAACACACTATATCCCCTGGAGAAATCCAGACCCTTTTGGACATTCAAGAATTAAATCGATTGGGAATACCTGGAGAAATGTACTCCAGAGAGAGAAGCGAGTCCCACAAAAGAATTCCTGTTTTTTTTTTGGAAAGATTCCTAAATCTGATTACGCTCAACAATTCCCCCCCTTTTATGATTGTCAACTGGTGCAGGAGGAGGAAACGAAAAGCGGTTTTACTAGTTTATCGAGTTTCTGTTCCAATTCCTTCGGAACACATTTCCCCTCTTTGTATTCGCTCAAAATACCCGTAATTGAGTTTCCAGTTATTTTTTTTTTCTTGGCACCCAAGGAGTAAACGCCACGCCGTTTTCTCTCCAAAGAGATTACAAGCGGGGAAAATATGATTGGCATAGAGAAGGAAAAAAATCATACTCGACTGCGTAAAGTCGAGAGATTGTCTAATTCCAGCTACGAGAACTCGCTATTTAATCCTCCTCTCTCCGAATATCTTATTTCTCGCGAGCGAAGGAAGATCTTTTGGGAAGTAACTTTTCATTTGGGATGGAGCACGATGTGTTGGAACATGATTGGGGAAACGTGATATGAATATGGAACTCGTCAACGTGCCACTGCAGCAGTAGCTACGGTTACGGTAGTGTGTGTTCACGAGAGATCCATACTATCCACAACCTGCAAATTCTTTGGCAGACTCCGCTACTCTGCTAAACCCGTTTTCGTTATACGAACCCGAATTTTCCAGAGAGCGAATTATTACGTAAAAACGAGAGAGATCGCAGTGAAGAGCTTAAATATTATTTATGCGGATGATCACGGGTATGAGTAACGTAATACCCCGTATATACACAAACGCCGATGATGAGAATAAGACCCCGCTTAAGAATAAAAGAGTAATCCGATTCCATGTGTGCTTTAAATTGATTGATACGTAATCACTAATTCCGGGGTACGGTTGACAGAAAACATCATATTTTCTTTCGCTTTGAGAGAAGATCCAAACCCGATTGACTTTCAGCGGAGAAGAAAGAAGATTTATATGAATGTAAGAGGATTATTGTAGCCAAAAAAATAAGAGGAAAGCCAAGACACAAGAAAACGTTATCATATTTTATATGTCTGCAAACATGTTACGAAAAAAAAAAACAGAACAAATAAACATTTTACTTTCATGGGGTAGTAGAACGTTACCGCTAGTCGCAGCATCTGGCAAAAAGAGAAAAGCAAAAAGAGACTCTGGCAAATTTCACAGCTTCCTGCCCATCAACTCTACCGTATGAACAAGTGTCTGTTTCGAGTGCGATGCAAATTTACTGGTAAACAGGAGAAATAAATTTGCATACGGTGAAAGTAATATGTCCCCGTTCATACGGTTCACAATTCATCATTTAGCAACACAACTGAATTATGCATTAGTCTGTGTGGGAATGTGATGCCAAACGTAGTCATGCGGTTCTATAACTTTCTCTCTTTCTTTTTCTGCAGATCCCGTAAGACACACCCTGGCTCCGTCATCTATCTTGGAGACAATCCCACAGACTCTACTAAGGTGAGGGGGTTTTCTACTTGTTGATGCGATGCGCTTTGGGTTTTTTGATGTTTTTGGAAATGTTTTTTTTTTTTGAAAATTAGCGTGTGACGTATTTATTAATAGGGGTTTGGGGGTGGGTAGGGTAAAGTGGGGTGTTTGGGGGAAAGTCTTTTTTGATTTTATGACTTAATTTTTGAGCAACAAACGTATATCAACTCAACATTTAATTTTATGAAAAATAACTTTACAACGTGATGTAAAATTGGGGTCAGTGTGATGTAGGTTTAAAGTTTTACGGTTGCTTTGTTACGTTCACAGCTTTATGATTTTTTCTCAGTCTAAACGTATCTCAGAAATTAACATTCAACCTTTTGAAATGTTTACAAATATCACCAAGTGAACTCAATTTTATAGTTTTAAAACTTTTTTCCACTAAAAATATCAATGCTCTCAAAACTAAAATCCATCTCCTTGACACGTAAAACTTTTAAAATAAAACCAGACAGACAGACAACCAACGCAAACTCAATAAGTGAATCTACAAACTAATGAACCCCCAAACGCTGTAGTGTAAAAAGTGTAAAAACTTTTAAAAAGCCTAATGGATCCTCAAAACAGATCCCCATACAATAAACGCTCTCAGAAAAAAAAGAGGAAAAAAAACTCATAATAACGACCTATAAAGCTAAATGGACGGTGTGGTTTGTACAGCTCCTCATAGGTTTCGATTCCGGTCAATTAGTCCTGTGGGACTTGAGGCTGAGAGTGGCGGAGACGCGCTACCAGTCCTCAGAACCACTCCGTTCCGTCTCCTGGCACTCGGATGGGAAGCAGTTCATGTGCAGCCATTCCGACGGATCTCTCACCACTTGGAACACCAGAGTACCCATCAAACCTGTCGGGCATACATATCCGCATGGTACGTTAATTATTCCGAAATCTTAGGAAACACACACACACACACACCCCCGAGGGGGGAATACGTTTCGTTAATTAAAGCGCTTCGCGAGACCCCATTTCACAATCCACAATAACGATCAGTCCTAGAGAACCTCGTAAACGAGAACCCACAATAGCGCATGATGGCGATTATCACAGACCCACTCATCATCAGCGACGCGATGATGCTGTCGTTAAAGGAAAAACGCTGACGCTGCTAGCCAGCTATACGCTCATTTCCTCCGGGTCATGTTTTTATACTTTTTTTCACGAGTAGAAAATACAAACCACAAAGAACACTAAAAAAAACCTATCATGCAGGTCAAAAAGGAAGACACAAAAAAATATAAAAGTTTTCACCACACACGTCACTCCCAAAACAGAATTCCCCATAAAAATCGAGAGAAAAAAAAATAACGATATTATTTTTCCTGAACAGCTCGAAGCACTAAAGACGGTAAACCAGAACCATGCAAATCCATCCAGAAAGTGGAGTGGAAATCATCGAGAACCGGGTAACGATTTTATATGCACAGTAACTTTCTCTCCCCCCGCATGCAAATGATGGACGAAATACTTTTTTAAAATACACGAGTTACAAATCGTTGTTTTAAAATGGATTGTTGTTCGATAGCGTTTTCTGCCTGTGAGAAAAAAAAGTTCTCTCTCGTTTGCACGCTACTACACCGCTTTTATCTGTATGAAGGATCGATAGTTGTGTGTGTACAGTGCTGCAGAATACTCGTGAAATAAGTAGTGTGTTTGGTGGAGAGAAAGTCTGACTTTTTTTTCTGTTTAGATTTTTGTTCGTATTGGCTGGGAGCCAAGAAACGGTGTGTTTACGGGGAATACTGATATACTTTTTTTTTCTTCTCGCAGGGAGAATTTTGTGATATTTTCTGGGGGACTGACGGCAGACCGGGCCGGGAAAACTCCATCCCTGACTGTGATTCACGGGAAGACCACTACCGTGCTCGAGATGGAACACAATGTCCTCGACTTTATTCCAGTTTGCGAGAGTTATTGGGAATCAGGTGAGGGGGAAAGTTGATTTTTTAGACTTTGATTTGTGGAAGTGCCTAATTTAAGAATTTCGAGTTAAATAGTTTGTGTGTTTTCTGGTTCCGCAGAAGTACAAGACCCGTACGCAATCGTGGTGCTGCTGCAACAAGACTTGGTGGTGATCGATCTGCTTACTCCAGGATACCCTTGCTTCGAGAACCCCTACCCGATGGACGTTCACGAGTCGCCCGTCACATGCTGTACGTACATTGCAGACTGTCCTGGAGACTTGATCCCTGCGCTATACTCCGTTGGCTCGAAGGCCATCAAGAAAACAGGATTCAGTGATAAAGACTGGCCCGTCGACGGCGGTCAGTGGGGGTCTACCTGTTGTTCTTACGCTGAGATTATTATCACGGGGTGAGTTGATCACACTAATACACGATTATTTGTTGCTAGGAAACTAATAACTAATTATAAAATCCATCATAGTCACGCGGACGGAAGCGTAAAGTTCTGGGACGCGTCCTCAACGAGCCTCCAAGTGCTGTACAAACTGAAAACGTCGAAACCGTTCGAGAGGCCAAAGAACCGTCGTTCAACAGAGTCGTCAACGTGCGACGACGACCCATTCGCAGTTCAGTACCTGGGCATGTGCCCCGAGTCGAGATTACTAGCGGTCGCCGGAGCCTCATGCCAAGTACTAGTGTTTAAATTCCGGAAGCAGGAGACTACCACCGAGACGACGGTACTCGAGATTCCGATCATTTGGGAGGTGGAGGACGTCTCAGACTACTTCACTGGCGGGAGTGGGTTCGACTTTGCAAAGACGGGGGACGCCAAGTCGACGCTAGAGTACTTTGTCCCGATACGAGTGAAAACGGGGCCGCAGAAGAAGCCTCCCGGTTACCAGGCTGAGATTGTTTGCTTAACTCCTTGGGTCAATGGGGAGCCGCCGGGGGGGATATCCTCGCTCGCTATCAACTCCTCTTATGGACTGTAAGAATTATCACTGCTAGAATTATCACAATATTGGAAGCATTTTAGCTAACCCCAGAGTTTTCAGAATATTAGAATCGTTTTAGCTAACCCCCACGTTATCTCAAAAGGTTGACCTACGGCAACGAGTCGGGTCTCGTGATCGTCGACATTGTCCAGCGCACATGTCTCCTGAACATGGGCACCCCCGACCTCTACGGCACAGCGGACCCCTACCAGCGAGCTCCAAAGTCCCCGAAGCGTCCGGACATTTACGAGGAGCGCTCCCCGACTGACCAGGTTCGCTATAAATACACAAACACGCTTGCGTTCATTCGTTTCCTCCTCAGTTCATTTATTTTAGTTCCCGTTGAGCGTTTTTTCTTTTCCCTCCCCCGGGTAGCCACATTTTTATAATAATTTTCTCCCCTTCTCAACAAAAAAAAAATTGTAAAATTGATTAACAAAAAAAAACTCGCAAAAAAAAGATGAAATCGTGTATATTGGCTATTGGCTCCACACACCATGGGCTTTTGTATATCCAGCGTGAGTAGAGTAGATAGTGTGTTGCAGGATCAGGGTCCCGCTCTGATTTGATTTGCGTACCGTGTAACGCCACGATTGTGTAGGTTTCAGACTTAGTTAGCAACCAGAGCGAGGATACGCTGGACACTCCGCACAACACGCCCAAAAGCCCGTACGTGGTCGAGAGGAGTGATGAGGAGGAGGATGCGAGGGGCTCCAAGCAGAGCATCTCTGGGAGTGTTGGTAAGCTGTCTGCGGAGAGTGCTCCTGTAGAATCGGAGCCCCCAACCTGTAGGAGCACTACCCCTGAGGCGGAACCCCAGATCACGAAAGCAGCCCCCCGCCCACGGACTCACACTTGGAGTCAGGTCAAAGTGTTAATCAAGCAGATGAGGGAGAAGAAGAAGAGCGAGTTGGCAGCGGCCCCTAGCGACAAGAAGATACGCCAGACGCTGAGCTACCCAGCGAGTCCAGGTGGCGCCCAGGGACCTGAGCAACCATCCTCAGCGCAGTCGCTCTGCTCCAACCTGAACGCGTCGCTACAGGACGAAACCCCGCAGCCAGACTCCCTCTCCCTCGCCCACTCGACGACCCCAATAGACGTCCCATCCAGCCCCTGCTTCTCCGACCACAACTCCCGATCCTCGAGCGCCTCCTCAAGCCCCCCACTGAGTCGACCCACGAACCTCCCACTGAACCTGGACGGTTCCACGATCCAACCCCTCCCACCGACCCGCCCCCCACGCACAAAGTCGTCGAAAAAGAAATCCTCTTCCCTGCTCACGACCTTTAATAAAGACAAGAAGCCAAAGTGCGTGGACCTGAGGTCATCGGCGGTCGCCTCCGGCAGTACATTCACCAATATGATGAAAAAATTCCGTAAGAACTTAACCCGTTCATCACGAATATCTCACGCTTAAGTACTCTACTATAAAAATCTCTGCGTGGCCTGCGTGTCTCTCTATCTCTCTATCTATCTATCTCTATCTATATATACATATGTCTGTAATAATGTCTGTAATGACCGCGTATACACACATGACCGCGACACTAATCATATATAAAAAAAAACTCGCAAAAAATAAATGACTTTTTAGTTAGAAAAATACAAAAAAAATACGCGTCTTTTTTAACACAATTTGAGGAGAAACTTATATATCTTAACAAATTGTAACAAGTTTTGTGTAGTTGTGTAGTACACTCTAGAGGTGCTGCTCGTAGTTTTATATATATAATCTCGGGGTTTTGTTGAATTTTTTTCCTAGTGGAGCCAATGCCGTATTACATATAACAGTAACAATAACACTTTTGTATACATTTTTTGACGTTTTTTCTCTCCAACTTTTTTTTTTGTTTTTTGTTTTTTCGAGAAACTTTCTTGGTCGTTTTTTCCGTTTAGATCGTCGTGTACGATGTTGTGTTTGTTGTGGTTCTGTTGTGTTGTGATTTTTAGTTTCTCTCTCTATTTAAATTGCTGTACTCTTAACGCTGAAAAAAAGTACGTTTTTTACTTTTTATGTTTCTTATATGAGTTTCTATATGGTCCCCTGTTTCTGAATAAGCATATATTTGTGCGTAAACATGAACGTGTGTGGTTGTTGGGCGAGAAAACGAAAGAAAAAAATGTGTGGTTGTGATAACTTAGATGGATGGAGTATGCTTATCCCCTACAAGTGGTGCGAGACAGTCGATGTCTGGGGCAAGTGTCGTTGGGGGTGGTAGTGACAAATCGCCAAGGAAAAGTGCAACTGGTGGCGCTGCTGCTAGTAATGCGGAAACAGTGAGACGAAGCAAGTCTCAAGGTAGTCGAAGGGGGGAGAGAACTTTGTCCAAATGTTACAGCATGGCAATTGGGGCAGGGCAGGGGAGCCCAGAACAACTCAACTCACCTCCTTTCCACTCTTCATCCACCAGCAACATTCCTTCTACACCTCTTCACTCGTCACTCCACCATCCACCCGTTTCCCCTAACCCCATCTCCTCTTGCTCCTCTACCCACATCCCCTCCACCAACAAGTCCAACATCCTTCTACTTTCTAGGCAATACTGCAGCTTTGGTAGTAATGTCACTTCCAACTACAACCAACCACCTTCTTCAGGTGTGTGTGATCGATCGATCGATCTATATCGAACAAAAACAAAAAAAGAACTTTGAACTTTTTTCAAAAAGCGTTTCAAGAAACAAGCGTTCTCTCTGAAAACACTGAAAGCGTTATATCATTCCTACGAATTCTTGCGCTTTTTTTGAGACAAAACGATCGCAAATTTAATAATAATTATCCAGCCATGCCGGCTTTTCTATATAATTGTTAACATTTTTTTATATATAATATATATTTTTTACCAATATATCTCCTTGCATTTTTGAACACATTTTCATATATGCATATATATCTCAAGCCCGTTTTTTATATCTCTCTCTCTCTATTTACCCCTCTGAACCAGTCTTTGACACTTGGGTAGTCAATGCCTCTCTATTGTAGTTCATCGGTAGTGTTTTTTTGAATGAAACTTTTTTAGTGTTTATACACACACGAATGCCAGGGAAACTACGAATCACCTATGTTTTTTTAAATTACCCTTTTCACCACCCCCCACCCAACACCCCTAGCCGAAAAAGATTTTGTAATAAAAAAAAACAAAAAACTACCACGCATTATTATGTTACCCAAAAAACCACCAGCAAAGTTACTGTGTAGTTGTCAACGTGACGGTTTCACAAAACACACCCCCTTCCATGTAGAAACCCGAAATATGTTTAATATTTTTTGACAAATATATATTATGACCCTTGTGATTGAGAACCTCCTTGTGACACGATCAAAACGCTGTGTTCTGACGATTGAAAAGCCCTAGAGAAAGCGAATAAAATTGAAAGAAAGCGACCCTTGTGTTGTTGTAATAAAAATTCCTGTGTTTAATTGTTATTCGGAGTACTGAAATCCGGTAAAGAAAACGGTGGGAAGTACCCCGCGTGTTTTAATCGTTGTGTTGTTTACGCATGTGTGGAAGGACGTGACATCAACTACCCTCTCTCGTTTACTATCTATCTATACTCAGATAAAAAAAATTTCAAAAAAAAAAACTTTTTTCATCTATTTCGCTTCTTTTTTTCTTAATCCTCTCTCCGGACGGTTTTTACTTTATCGTTTACTAACTGAAACTAAAAAAACAACCTATTTTTCGTTATCATACCGTTTCTCTGTGTGTTCGATGTCGTGACCGTGTCGTTTTGTGTTTGTTGTTCATGTGTTTTTTCTTAAATGTTTCTTCTTAAATACTACTCGTTTTAACGCACTAACAGGCTAGTTTTCGATTATTCACACGTTTTCTTACTGCATGCAACACAAACAAATCATACTTAAGCTTCTACCTTTTCACTATCGAGAAAAAAACGAAAAGCTGTAGTATTGAGTATTTTACGCACTTAGTATCGCTTTTGTAGTTTATCACACATGCCTGCCTATCTGCCTCAAAATAGCCATTTATTATATATTATGCTTAATTTCCAAAAAAAAATCGAATTTTTATACAGTCTCTTTTCAAACAATTTTTCTGGCATGCGTGCAAAATTGGCTATGCGAAGTGGTGTGGGAGAGTGGGTTCTAATGTTTTGTCTTTCTTGTTTCGTTTGTCTGCGCGAACCAGACAAACTAGACAGTAACTTTTCGCGATCACGGTCATCCAGCATGTCCAGTCTGGACAATATCACTTCAGAAGCTATTCAGTGCCTCACGTTTGTCGACTCGTTCTCGAAGAAAGGAGGTTAGTTGTGGGGTTTACACTTATGTTTGTAGTTGGGGTGTGTTTTTAATGAATTTTGTTTGTGTGTGCTCCAGATTCAGTGGTATACCCAACACTGTGGGTAGGCACCAGCCTCGGTTCAATAATCAGCATCTCGTTAAACCTTCCAACGGGGAGCAAGGAAGCGAGGAAGGCGGACCCCGTGTCTGTCAGCCCATCTGGAACGATCTTCAGGCTGAAGGGGGCCATTCTCTGCATGCAGTTCCTCGACTGCAGCGGCAATCTCATCCCGAGCACCTATGACGCGTGGAGGGATGACGTCAAGGATCGATCTAGTAAAGTTCCTATTAATCGAATTATTAATCACCATGGTTTCAAATACCTCATGAAATATGTGTAAAAACAGGAACACCGACGAAAGGGTTATCAGGAACGAGCAGACAGTCCCCCACCTCGGACGGAGGCGACAGGCAGTTTGTGGTGCTCGTGTCGGAGAAGCAGTCGCGTGTGCTGGCGCTACCATCCCAGACGTGTTTGTTCAAACAGCAACTCTGTGAAGCTTCGTTCGTGATCAAAGCGGAAGTTACCAATGTTAAAGGTGCATATCACAATAAATTGATAAACAAAATATTAAAACTAAAAATTAACCCCAAATAAATTCCCCACAGATTCCCCCTGCCTAGTCTGCTACGTCTCCAACGGCCACTTGATCATTATGTCGATCCCATCACTCCGCCAACTAGTCGACGTAGACTTTGTCCCACTCGCAGACCTCAGGTGAGTAACAAGAACACAGACTCATCATCGCGCAGAAAATTAAAACAAGCCAGAAACACGAAAACTCCGCATAAAAGACGAAAATCACCATTACAAGCAAAACCCCACGTACCAGAATAAAAAAAATGAACAGAAAAGATTTAAAACATGACATATTTTTTTGCCAAAAAAAAAAAGAAAAAGCAAAATTTTTTGACCGCAGACTAAATCACAAATCCTCACATCATCAATCATACTCGTTCACGTATATAAAGTAAAAACGTTATATATTTTTGTGTTGTTGTGTGCAGTCTAGAAGTCTGAAAAAAAAGAAACGAAAATCGTCCTTAAAAACTATATAGAACCTGAGCACTCACTGTTTTTATTTTTTTTCGAATAATAGCAGTACTTGTTATTATCTCACACGTAATTTGTTTACCTCTGTTAAGAAGAACGCTCTGCGATGTTATATAAATTAACCGTTTGTTAAAGCAACCCGTTTAATTATTCTTGTTAATTGCTCGTTCCTATATATCACCCCCTTCTTGTAATATATCGTTAAAGCTCACACGTTTCTTGCTCGTGCGTTTTAAAAAGCGTTTTTTCCGGTACGTTTGTTTTTCTTAGCGTAGTGTATAGCGTTTTTTTCTACACGAAACGAATAATTTTTTTCAAGCGAGAAAATTAGAAACACGCGCGTTTCTCCAAAAGCAACAACTCGAGCATATAGTACGCGACGTACCACCTAGTACGAACCCACCCCTGAAATCCTTTTTATCCCGTTTCAAAGATTTCCGTTTTTTCACTCCCGCCTTGCGCTCTCTTGTTTCTCTAACAACTTGACTTTCTCTTTCTCTCTCTGTCCACTTTTTGTGTGTTGTTATGTAAACCTCTTTTTTACGCCTACTATTACTGCTTCTATCTATGTGTGTGTCAGTTTTCACCAGACGAGGAAATCGGGGATTGTGGATCCCATGTTGAGCATTTGGGGACAGCAAATGATTGTGAACGAGGACACAAACTCGTAAGTTTAAAAACTTTCCAAATGACAAAATACGGAGCTGAGCATGTTCGCCCTGCTTTCTCTCGTTTTTTATTACGTTTTCTCTTGAATGCCTTTTTCTCTCTCTCTCTCTTTTTATATATCTTTAATATTTAATACTTTGCTAATTTGAATATAAGCCCGGCTAATTTCCGGGAAAGACACTTTAGACTTGTTATCCACTTCCCCCTCGCTAATTTTAACGTAGTCATAGCAATTTTTTATATAACTCTCTCGTACATGTTTATATATACTCACACAGAATAAACGACCGACATCATTCAAAAGTACATTCACACACACGAAAACGTTGTGTCTCTATTTATATATGATCTTAACCCGTGTGTTGTCTCTCGTGTAATCGTTATTTTTCTCAAAACACAGTTAATCCTAAATGTTTTATTGTTGTACCCTCCTGTGCACCAATACACACAGAGAGATGTTTACTTTTCTTAACGTGTGTGGACTTTTTACTAATTCATTAATACAGTCGAGAAAAGATGCCACGATTCCGGTGTCGGGAATTTACCTCTTATTACATTTTTATATATACTGTTATTGTGTGTCGTGCCGTTGATATTTGTGTCTGGAAGTTTGGACACGGATTTATTCCAATTTATCCGGTTTTTGACAGGATCGCGAAAACGTTTTGCATCAGTAGTCTTGGACATGGGATGTATCTGAGCTCGCCGAGTGAGATGCAGAAGTTTGCTATTTCTGTGGACTTTTTGTGAGTGGATTTTTTAAAAATATTATTAATTTTGTGGTTTATTTATTGGATGAACTAATTGGTGTAAATAATCAACAGCCAAATAATGGAGAGCCTCCTGGGCCAGTTCTGGATGGAGCGCGAGATGCCAGAGAGACCGAAGGAGAGTTTCCTCACAGGGCTGTTTGGAGGTGGGGTCAGGAACGTCGACAGAGAAGAGCTATGTAAGTACTACAAATTCTAAAAAAAAAAAGCAAACTCCAAGTAACAATCCCTAACGGTCCCTATCCGTAACCCCATCTAGTCGGAGAAGCGAGCGGAAAATCATCAAGATCCGTAGCGAAACTGATCCCAGGTCCGGCAGCTCCCCCAGAGATGGTGCAAGCCCAGATGCGAGCAGGAAACGTAGCGTCAGAGGTAGCGAAAACGAAAATGCAGCTAGTGGAGAGAGGAGAAAAGTTGGGCAAACTTGAGGATAAAACGGAGAAGATGATGAACGAGGCTGAGAATTTCTCCTCAGCGGCACACCAACTTATGCTCAAGTACAAGGACAAAAAGTGGTATCAGCTTTGAGCGACCCTGCGACTCCCCCACACAACGACCCTCTTTTTTGTAATACAAAAAAAAACACTGTTGCTATGCTTCTATATACCCCCCGGAAATTAAAAATTCACAATTTGCTTAGGTTAGGTTAGGTTCACGGTGGCTGGATCATCATCACAAAAAAGGGCTTTTTATAAGTAAAAATATTTCTCGTTTCCGAGGAGATGAAAAAAAATTGACATTAAGGATAACTCATAAATAAAGACAACCGAGAGAGAGAATGCAGAGAGAGAAACCATTTTGAACACAGCTCAATCTACCTGATTTTCAGCTTTTAAAAAAACGAGCAATTTATCATCCGGAAATAAAAAAGTATGAAAAAAAAAGAAAGCTGTTGTGTAGTATTAAAACTCGTAGTGTTTAAAAGAACGCGCAAAAAAAACAAATAAACTTTAATTTGGTGCTGTTAAGGGATTTTAGAAACAATTGTACAGACATATGATGCAACAAAGAAACAATCATTCATTACCTTAAAGAAATATTACTTGTATAAAGAGGAGAAGAATCGCATGTGTTGTAACACGATTTCAAGTTATAAACTATAAATTTAGAGTTTTTTCGTTCTTTTTTTTTCAAAAAACAGCGTAGCGTACTGTTTAAACACAGTCGCGCTACAAAGAGACACTCTCCGCACAAGAAAAAAAAACAAGAAATTTGTTATTTACTGAACAACACGACTTTGTAAAAATTGAAAACATAATAACGGGCCTCTCATTTTAAAAAACAACAGATTTTTCGTAAATGTTTAAGAATCTTTAGTGTATGGATAGTGTTCAATATTTGGGAGTGAGTTGAAAATATAAACTCCACCCCCAAAAATAAAAGCAATTCAGAACTTTTTTAACACGATAGTTTGTTGGTGGGGTTGACCATTTACGAAATGGATAATATGTACTTCATTTTCCAAACGTTTAAGTTTAAAAACAGGAAGAAAAAAAATGTGATATTTATCATTAACGCGTAATAAGTTAAACTTGGGGAGTATATATTAAGTTATAATTTCCCTCTCTTCGAACAAGCGCTTCAGTTTTAAACGTTCATTTAATCAAAATATATAGGATAAAACAAGAAAACCCCCCGAATTTTATTACAGACAAGTTGAAAAGTTAGAGATAGAGTGCTTCCAACAACCAAAAAAAAA
>JAQIXW010001907.1:0-17298 GCA_034700685.1 Willowsia buskii | reverse complement strand
CAAAACCGGTTTGTCGATTGTTGCTCTTTCCGTTTTTTGGTTGGTTTTCGTTGCTGGTGGTAGAGAGACGTCGCGTATTTAAGCTGAATTAAAAAAAATGAACTTGCTCGCTTGCTAAAAAAGGCTGCTCTCTGCTTGACTCAAATGCACAAACAAAACCAAACACTAAATTCCATGCAGAAAATCGTTTTTTTGCACTGCACCTGCACACAGCACAGCAAAGTTTGTGCCGTGTCGTCGTGAAGAAAAATTAGGAAAAGACCAAGAACCGCCGGACAGCAGACGTCTGATTTTTCTATGGGCTGTGGAGTAATGGAACCAAAAAGTCAAATTTTTCTGCCGCGAAAAGTTTCTTAGCAGATTTGGTTGGTTTTTTGAGCGACAAGGACAAGAGAGCGAGAATGAGAATAGCGAGAGGCTTTGTTTGTGTTTGATGAACTTTGGGATTGTTTGTTGTCATTTTCATCTCAAACACTGACTGGCCGGGTCCCGTACCACGGATTCCACTGATTTGATAAATTTGGCTTTTTCAGTTAAGTTTACCCGTTTTTCTCCAGTTGATTTTTTACTAACAGTTTTGTGTTTTTAAAGAATGTCAGTTAATTAATTTTAGATTTTTAGAGCAGTTTGTTGTTCGATTAGTTTTTCCTTATTGGATATGAACCGTTTAATAATCTGAGGAAAATCAAAAAAAAATCTGTTTGTCGCCTTATTATACTCCATTCACCAATCGTTGACCGGACTCAATGCTTCCCACACTGTTCATTATCATAATTAGGTCAACGATAGTTTCCTAAAATGAACTACTGATCATTTGTTGAATAAACCAATATTGCCATATTGCTAAATCTCAATCGCTGTTCGCTACTGGTCTGGTGATGTGCATAGTCAAGGGCAGACCGACCTTCTGCTACCTGCAGTCCCACATGGCCCACCTGGTCCCATTCTATTAATCATCTCCATCGTAGATTAAGACCTAGTCTAAGGTAATTAAAGATGCGTCGAAGTCAAGCTCCAAGTCAGTTGGCAAAACGCCCAAAGTTATCAGAGTCCTTTTCTGGTAGTACCAAACGGAAGAAAGATAGTGATGAAAGTGACAGTGATGACGAGGTAGACTCGCAAAAATCATGCAAGTCGAATAGTGGTAACGGTACGCAGCGAGCTCCCTTTATGGAACTAAGTAAGCATGAGGCCTTCATTAGATCAGTACTTGTAAAACCTTTCAAAGTTCCAATACCTGGCTACGTGGGTAGTAGTTCTGGTCGAACTTTGGGACTTCGACGATCAACTGGAAAGAGAGCTTTACATGACCCCGATGAACCTGGAGCGCTAGTCTTGTATTCACCTCCGGAAGCTCCTATTGGAGCAATAATTGACGAGGTATTAGAATATTTTAATCAATCAAAAAACAAACATTTCATTTTTCATGTGTGAAAATTTTTGATTTGGCTCCCACTCCTAGCTAATAATAATTCTTTTAAATTTTTTTTGTAGAAATTGGATAATCAAGAAGTTCACGTTGTTGTTGATCCCATCCTTTCGAAAATTCTAAGGCCACATCAGCGAGAAGGTGTCAAATTTTTGTGGGAATGTGTCAGCGGGTTGAGAATTCCAGACAGCTTCGGTGCCATCATGGCTGATGAAATGGGTCTCGGTAAGTGAAATTGTTACTCATTTGATGTTACTATATTGTGCAAGTAGGTGATAGGGTGAAGACGACAGAATTTTATAAACTTCTTTTTATCTGTTCGTGATAGGTAAAACTCTTCAAGTGGTATCCCTAGTATGGACTTTGCTAAGACAGTCGCCAACTGGAGCCCCAGCAATCCTGAACGCAGCCATTGTGACTCCCTCTTCACTTGTGAAAAATTGGGCCAATGAATTCGTTAAATGGCTTGACAATCGAGTTCCAACTCTTGCAATTGAAGGAGGATCAAAGGAGGACATTGATAGAAATCTCAATTCATTTGTAATGGCCCCAAAACTTGGAGGTGGACGTCGCGTTCACTCTCCCGTTTTAATAATATCGTATGAGACATTTCGCCTTCATGCTCACGTTTTGACGAAAGGAGAAATCGGTATTATTATTTGTGACGAGGGCCATCGATTAAAAAACCGGGAAAACCAAACTTACAACGCACTAGGTAAATACATAATAAATGTAGTTTATTGTGCACGATTCATTTTCTTTTTTATTCTTGAATGATTTATGATTTATTGATGGTGAAACTATTTTTATTCTTGTACATAATCTTTCGCTTTAATTGTTACACAGTTCAACTGAAATGCAAACGCAGAATTATTCTCAGTGGCACCCCTATCCAAAACGACCTGCTGGAGTACTTTTCTCTAGTTCATTTTGTTAACGAAGGAATTTTAGGAACTGCTCAGGATTTTCGTAAAAATTTCGAGTTGCCAATTTTAAGGAGTCGAGATACTGGTGTTTCCGACAAAGATCATCAAAAAGGACAAGAAAAGCTTCGAGAACTTACCGCGACTGTTGAACGTTGTATGATTAGAAGAACAGCAACCCTTCTCACAAAGTATCTTCCACAAAAAGTTGAACTAGTTGTATGCTGTCGGATGACCCCTCCTCAGAAGCAAAGTTACAAGGAATTCGCAGAAGCGTTTACAACCAAATCATCCGGAAAAGGGAAATCAGCGAGCTCATTAGCTGCAATCACTCATCTCAAGAAACTCTGTAACCACCCAGACCTAGCCAAAGACCCGTTGCCTTCAAAACTTAACATTGAGGCTTCTGGAAAGTTCCAAGTTTTAGACATTCTCCTTGCCGTCGTTCGCTCTACAACTGATGATAAAGTAGTTCTGGTCTCAAACTACACCCAAACTATGGACTTTTTCGAAAAGCTATGTCAGCTCAGAGGGTACGGCTACACACGTCTGGATGGAAGCATGGCCATTAAGAAAAGGATGAAAGTTGTCGATAAATTTAATGACCCCGCTAACAAGCATGAATTTATTTTCATGTTGAGCTCCAAAGCTGGGGGATGTGGTTTGAATTTGATTGGAGCTAATCGGCTAGTCATGTTTGATCCCGATTGGAATCCAGGTAAGAATATTCGAATATTTATTATTATTATGGAAGCTTTTTTGTTTTCCAAGTGTATATATACAAAGATGTGCATTATGACACTTGATTTTCTACAACTTCTTAGCAAACGATGCACAGGCGATGGCTCGGGTTTGGAGAGATGGACAAAAGAAACAGTAAGTTCATTTTGTGGTGATCTGTCTGTATTATTTTTAAATATGAAATTACATGCTGTATTAATTTATGGATCGTATTTAAACCGATATAGGTGTTTTGTTTACCGCTTCCTTGCTACTGGGACGCTAGAGGAACGAATTCTTCAAAGGCAATCTCACAAAAAGTCCCTGAGCAGTTCCATCGTTGATCAGGATGAAGATCAGATTATGAAAAAATTCGATCTCTCAATGTTGAAAAAACTTTTCAAATTGGAGGAAGATACCGAGTCAGACACCCACGACAATTTAAATGTACGTAATATAATAATGATCAAACATTATATATAGTGATGTCCACCTAATAAAATAACGTTTAGTAATATGTAACAATTGTGTTAAAATATTTTTTACAGTGTCGACGTTGTGTCAACGGAATACAAGTTAAAAAGCCACCAGAAACCAGTGATTGTACCTCAGATCTCTCCGACTGGAATCATTCGAGGGACAGAAAAAGCATTCCAGACCTGGCACTGAAGCAAGTTCATCCTACAGGACTCGTTTCATTTGTATTTCATCATATTTCGCATGAACCAATTATCACTCCATAATGTAATTATTGTAATTTGTTCATTTTTAATTTTATATTTTTCGCATTTCCTTCTACGTTTAATCGCAAAATATGCTTAAATTGTAAAGTAAAACTTTCTCGTATTTTTCATATTATTTTTTTTACTTTACAACCAGTTTTGACAAGAAATAAAATAGAAATAATTCCCACTTAGTGTCAAAACTAAAATTGTACTCTTTGAACTTTATTTCACTGAGCAATATAAAACTTTTTACAAAGTCATGTGGATACTTTTATACATTTTTATACATATACAAAGTGTTGTTGTTTGTTATGATTGCGGTAATCTGATAGATAGTATAAAAATTGCAAGCAAATTTAAAAGTTTCGGGAGAGCAACAGTCGACGAACTCGCCGAGCCCCTATGGAAGCATCTGTCTGGCTCTTGTGCTGGAGTTGTGTAATCTTCGTAAATTGGATAAGGGACTACGTGACTCTAAAAATAGGAATAATAAATTTAAAAAGTAACGTAAAATGACGAAGAATTTAAATGTCAATAATTTTTAGCAACTCAAAAAAAGCTGATGAGCTTACACTTGTTGGAATTTTTCGCCCGTTATTCCCCGTGCAATGCAAATAATGCAGACCATTTTTCCATTTTTGCTCAACGATTTTACTGAAAAAGTCGTTGCCCCAGTTTAATCTTGACAGATAGTCGTACAAATACCGATTCTTTAGTTTGGAAGGGCTTGTAATAAGTACATCAGCAAAAGCGGGTTTTCCGCTCTCATCTAAGAGGAATGCGTCATCAAAAGGTGTAAAGTCTTCATGATTTCTACAATTAAGGACACATCACGCATGTTTTAGAGCTTTCAAAGGTAAAAAACAGCATATAGTATACACATCGTAAACTCGTAGTAGTAAAGCTAGATATTATATTTGTTGCATGAGTGTGCACAGTTCATAGCTCAGATTTGCGTCATTGCATGGTTTTGCTTACGAGTCGGGGCTATATGAGACATTTATTTTCCGGAAAGTCTCCCCTGTAGCGTTCATAACACCGACTGCTCCCAAGTACTGAAACAACTCTGGTTGACTTCTACAGTCTGTTAAGCGACCCCTGGGATAATAAATTAAAGTTGCTTCACAGACTTCCTCAGAGGCAGAGAGCCCACCCTGTTGTTTGTGGAAATGTCATTCATTTTATATTCTGAACTCTGTGAATGCTTTGAAGATGTATAATCTGCCTAAACTTTTCCTTTTCTACTTCCAACAGAGAAGAAAAGAGTGATTATAGATAGACTTACAAAAATAATGGTATTATTCCCGGTTGTGTCATAGGTGCATTGTAAAACAATATGATCACCCGGCATGATTTTAATTTCTCTTGGCAAAAGTCTGTATTCTTGGTGGCCAGACTTCAAATGATTGTCCTGCAAAGAGATTAATGGAATAACACTACCATTATTACACTTATTCATTCTTTCTTCACTCCTACATGCATCCAATACATATATTCCGCTGGTTAGTGAAAGGGATTTACCACCATAATTGGAGGAAGCTCCTTTCCATTTCGAATGTGCTTCAGTCTGGCCCTACGTCCCACTGAATGTGTGTGTAAATGAATGGCTACAATTTTGGTGGCCTCTGGATCAAGTCCCTAAAAATAAATTATTGCACCATTTTATCATGGCTGTGGTTGCGCCTGTCGTTAAAAGTATCTATGCACATATTTTACTGAATTTAAACTTACATTCCACATACATTCAGCAGAACAGACTCCATAAATGTTAAACTCAGCTTGGAGGGGAGGAATGCTCATGAAAGGGGATCTTCTATGTCCGGTGACAAGGATCCCCGACTCAAATTCACGCAGGCTTGGGGAGTAAAATACTCGGATTCCAGAGTTATCAATCACTGTAAACAATGGTGACAAAGTACATATTATTTTCCCCTGTTTGCTCAACCATGTAGCTCCCTAGCATCGCGTACAAAGTGTGCGAAAAACTGTATGAAAAATAGTACATTTATAGTCGAAGTGATTCCATCAAATGCTTCTTCGTACGTATCTCTATCACATATCAATCCTAGAACATTATCAGAAGCAATTCAGTTCGGAAATGTACAATAACGGGGAAACAATGTCAACTACAGTTGATATATTCGACATTTCTAACGTCTTTTTTCAAAGCAATGCTCGCCCATGCAGATCATATTTCTTCAATCCAATTGCTACTGGTGTTGGCCCCGCCACCAACAGCGAACACAGGAAATAATCCTACGCTTTGCAGTCGGATGGAACAGAGTGTGAACCATTATTCATAGTGGTTTATGTATATATGATGATATCGATGAAGTGTGCAAGTGTGCAATACAATTTAGAAGCGCTCTTCTACCAGTTTTGTAAACTTATTGCAAAAAGTAGGGAAAAAAGTTACAAAACTTACTATACAGTCCATCAGGATTTTGGTAATGAATCTCTAGTCTGTAATAAGATGAACCGACAGTGTCTCCGATTTCAACGCCAACATGATCAGGATACTTGAATCCTTCATAACCCTTTCCTAAAATTGCTACAGTGGAGTGAGAACAGTAGGTTTTTAAATCGGATGGGTATTCAGAGCCGTAGCATTTCCAGCCTGGAAGATCCACGTATTTTTCCAAAACGCTTTCTTCTGTTAAGTCGTTGAATTGTGAGACATGGCACTTGTGTAATATTACGCGATGAACGAGATCTTCATTGTCTGGTGCTAAAAGCATCCTATACTGTTACACCATCAAAAGAGGAAGAGAAATTTTCATCATTTTCATTTTCCTTTCTCTTAAAACTCTCCCTTACTAATAATTGTCCAAAGCTGTTTGGGTGAAATATTATGGATAATAAACGTAGAAGCTTGTGAAAATTTTATGTACAGAAAAATGCGAGGAATGCTTGTTTGTGCAGCACTTATAAAGAAGTCTTACATCAAACGAAGCAGCGTACATACATAGGTAGATTCAAATAAATATATTGGCAGTATTGAACAGAGAAAGCAATGAACCAAAGTATTCTTATAACCTTTTGTAACTAATAGCTTAATAAGAAAACTGCCAAGCATAGAAAATAAATTCTTCCCAGAAGTATTGCAATAAAGGATATCGGAAAGCTGAAATTCTAGAGCACAATCACACAAGAGAAAGATAGCATAAGAGAAGCAGAAAGTTTTGTTTAGTTCCTCGCCCAGTAAACCTGTAGACTACCAGAGACTTGGCAAAATCATGGATTTTCTGCAGAACATATAGCTTCATATTTGGTCTGTACAAATAGTTGGTGGCACTAGAACGCAAGGTGTATAGTGTATACATATATATATGGCCAAGCAAGCTTCAAGTATATTTTCTTAACTTACAGCGAAGATGTGTTGCTTTTGCTCAAGTTGTGGGAATTTGATGATCCTGCAATGGTTGTAGGTTTCCGCCTTGGGAACTTGAACCTGCATGAGTTACAGGGATTATTGTTATTGCTGATAATTACACTACATATACTCTGCTTCCTCTCAAGCGGCTATTTGTAATGATAATGATGTGCTTCTCTTTCACATTTGCAATATAAAAAATGGACAAGAAAATTATTCTTTATAAACGTTCTCCTTTGCATAAATTTAAACTACTGCTTTAGCACAACTCTGCTATCAGAGGCAGAGGATGTTTGTCGATTCCAAAACTCCAGGACAATGTACCACTTCGTTGCAATTTTTGACATTATCTATGATGATAAACCACATTATTACAAGTTCCAAAAAGTTAACAAATCATTTTCATCCGGCGATGTGTTACTAAGAATAGCAATTCACTCTAAGCTTACGCTTACCATTTTGCACAATAGTAAAACAAAAAAAGGGGAAAAAATGAGCACATCAGGAAAGTGAATTTGTCGCTTTTGGGTTTCCTTCTTAAGCACATTCTCCGATTGTTATTCCAGTCGTATTTCATTTAGTTATACAACCCAACATAAAGCATATTGCAGGAGATATAGTAGAGATGAATTATTTTTCATATAAAAATCTCATGGGAATATCATCTCACACTTCTATAATTTTTGATTAATGTGAAGATAATAATATATAATGTACCAGAATCATGGTATCTCACAGAGAAAACGCTCTGATGTTAGAACTTACATTAGTATTCACAAAGTCATATTGCTGTATTCCGTAAGGATACTTTTCCTCTTCGTCGGGATATTTCCAGTGCATCTGTTTGCTTGACATCCGGATTCCTTTGGCTCCTCTGCTAAGTTCATTACTGCCATGATAGGACAATGTGATTTCATTCTCTGCTCCTAACGCTGGATCATCAGGTCCCCAAGCCCATAAGAGAAATATTGTGTCATCCTATAAAATATGAGACTCATAGTATCAAATATTGTTTATATAGCTTTTCATATTAATTATTGTTTATGCAATGTTGATGAACAGTGCAACATAATAATATCCATAATAATCTGTTCTACTCGACTGCATGAGTTGCAACATTATTCACACTAAATTAAAAAATATTGAATTAAATGGCTCGCATTACTCCAATGGTAAAATCTCTGTGATCGCATGTATCCCGTTTCCGTTTGAATACGATCATCGTCCCGTGCTCGTTTTCCGAAGCTGCGAGCAGCTCAACATCTTGTTGCTCATCTTCCACTGGCGCTCCGTTAGTTTGCGCAAAATAATCCTAGAATAAAAATGAGTTATTGCATTCTGTGAAAATGCAGACATACATAAATACCTCATTCATCATGACATTATTGGTGCAGTAGATATAACTATATAACTTTCAGAACAACTTATTGATTGTAATTAATTGCGTACGGTTCTGTATACTAGGGTTTCCAGCAATGTTATACTAAAGCTATTTTCGTTTGAAATGGAATTAGGAGACTTTGATGTTTGATTGCGTATCTCCTTTTTATCGAGCGCTGTGCTTGTCATTTAAGCGAAATTGTGACAAAAACAAAGTAAATAGAAACCTTACCTTAAAGATTGCGTATTTGTATGTAGTAAGAAGGTACATGTATAGTGAAGTTATAGTAAAATACATAACGCTGTTACCTTTACGTGGGCCGTTCCATACGAATCCACCCATCCAATGTAGATATCACTTCCTGCCATACTTCCTGTATGGGAAAACCCTATTCCTATGTAACCTTTAGTAGGACTACTCATCTCAAACGTGATCCATTCTGGATCTTTTGTTGTCCATCTCACTTTAATTCCTGATGAAAGTGAGACTTCATGGGTGAATTGGAACAATGTCCCTTTAAACGCATCGACTTGGTTGTTGAAATGGTTGGAAAAGCTTGAAATGATTGCAACAAACCAACAAAAAGTTGACACAATTCCAATTACTAAAGTAGCCATGCTGTATTGTGTCACGTCTTATGAAGGAATATTATGTGAACAAAACCACTATGGTATTTGCGATGCACGACACAAACTAGCTATAAAAGAAGTTACCACTTAAGTTTCTTTAGAAAAATGAGCATGTTCCTCCAGGAATTTTATTGAAAACTCAAAGCCAAAAACTTTTCCACTTGGAATTTTGTAACGAAAAATATAGTAGTTCAAGTGAATTGTAAAAAGGGTCTTTTGAAGATTATTTATTGTAACTTAATGCAACAAAATACCTATATAGAATTTCGGTTGTGTGCGTAAAATAACCAGGACACACATGAGTTGGAAAACATACAAGCACTAAGCACTAAAGTACAACATCCGACCGGTAGTAGGTCTGAAAATAAACTCACCAGTGATGTTGATCCTTTTGAAGTATCTAATCTGACAAGTAAAATGAGAAAAGTGTAGCCTTAACTTTGGACATTATATATCATACGTCAACTTTCTTGAGTTTTACAGTAAAATACAATAATTGCACATTCCTATATAAAGGATGTGTAAGTAGAATGTGCACGTTCATGTTCATACTGCTTTTTTATATACACGCTGACAGTGTATGCGTAATAATGTTACATATAGCATAATAATAAATAAGGTATTAAGTAAGTAAAAAAGACAAAAGCTCGACTTTCATGTAGAAAACAACAAATAACCAAGCGCTGTTTCTCTCATGAGAACCGGAGGAATTTTTTCTCACGGTATTTGTTGTGATGTGTAATGCTAGTAATGCCTTTTAAAAATTACACATCGTGAATTCGTGATGAAGTTTCATTGGATTTGGTTAAAGTTAAATACTTTATTGTTTTACTTGGACCATTATTGTCAGCTCCAGAAACTAGAAACTCTTAAGTTAGACTTTACGCACAATTGGGGTATTCTGCATCAATTTCCCTTGAGATTTCTGGGACATTGATAAAGTAGTTTTCTTAAATACTGCATTCCACAAAGTCCAACAAATTTAACATTTTTAACACAACATACTTTCTTCTATATAATTTTTGTTGATTAAACATTGGTCACATTTTGAATTAATTTTTTCGTTGCACAAAAGTTTTGATTTTCAAACCCTCTACAGGAACAAAATTAATCATAAATCATGATTGTGGAAAGGCATTTTGTGGGCATGATTAGAAACATTTCTTTTAAAATGTTTCTCAAATGAAATATTATCACTTTACCTTTACCATACTCCACAATGAATTAGGTACCGCATGAACTAAACTGACATTGAATTATTTTTATCAGTTTTACTGAAGTATGGTTAAGAATTTCCAATCAAAACATGTATCAAATGGAAAAGTTCTAAAAGTGCAACTTACAAAATGTGATATATGGTTCCAAAATGTATTAAATGTGCTATCGAGCGAAAACAAATGTTTGTGAGGTGAAACGGTAATGGGTTCCGCAATTCAGATATATTTGTGGAGTTTGCAGCAAAAGTTACTTTTGAATTGTCTCATGTTGCGGTCTGTCGAAGCATGGATGTGATGGTGGATGTATTAACTTGACACTGTTTCTGACTTGCGCTTTCTACAAATAACATTAGTCTTTCTCTCTGATTCTCCAGTGGTGTTTCTTGAACCGTTGAACCATGATAAATTCAATATGTTCAATTTTTGTGAGCTATAGGTAAGTTTGTAGTATTATGTTCCACGGGAGCATATGCAATATATCTATCAAGTTCCAATTCAGCAAATTTCTGTTCCAACAACTACAATGTGATCTGAGAGTACTCCCAAAACTTTATTTTGAACGACATTTCCTGCAAAAATGCTGAAACGCAAGAGAAAAGGGTAAAAATCACAAACAAACGGCAAGGATTGAGTTCGTACGTGAAATAAAGAACTGCGTGTTTGGTCGGCACGAAAAATCATGTGTCATCGTCATCATGATGTCAATCGCTCTGATTCCTATTCCTTTCCCATCTCAGGACTCAGGAGTCTTTTTGTGTCCCAGAGTGCTGTAATATGAATCAGCAGGAGGATAAACTGCACTACTACGTATATATGCAAACCACTCTTCCAAAAATGGTTTCCAGATAAAAGCATGCACTATTCCATTCCTCTTCACTTTTTTCCAAAACATTCCAATCCGAACTGATATCGGACTATTTTATATGAAAATTTACAAACCATAAGCGTTAAAATATGTCAGTAAAATGTACGCTGAATGATTTCTGCGTTAAAGTCGTTTTTCCATTACCATTTCTCTGCCATTTAACCACAGGCCGATGCTTTTTTATGGAAATGAGAACCCTTGAATGCCGAATTCTTTATATGGGATCTGCCTATATTCTTTGCAATTTATCTTGCCACGTACGTATGCAAATGAGCAGTATGCATGAAGGGACGTTGTTACACAATGGGCTCAGAAGACAACATTCATTGTTTTCTTTCATAATAGTTCCAAATATCCATATTTCATTTGGATGACATGTCATTGCCAATATAATCGCGATATGTAGGTTTATTATTGCAAAAGAAAATGTGGAGTAAAGTAGTAGGTACGTTTATTATTGCAAAAATATTTGCAGGGTAAAGTAAGATAGTGTCAAACCATGTACGTGTATTACCGACATCTCAAGTCGCCCACTTGTTATCACGCTTGCAATCGTTATATATCACAATGTATTATAAATCCATTCCTGCATATTATTCGCATGATACTATGTGTTTTATCTGTATATACATGTGTTTTATATACATCTTTTGTGTGTTAAAGTCTACGTAATCCATTAAGATTTCCTGTCGCACACTTCTACTTAGAAATCCATTAGAAGTTTTAGACAGCTCCGTCGGTGCTGCTTTCTTGCATAGTTGTAATTTCCTGATTTCCCTTTATTCCCGGATAAAATATTTTCTGCCAAATCATAACTTTCACTTCAACTGTAGACACCTACTCCATAATATGCTGTGGAAGTTTGCTTGATAAGATATATATTTTCTTTTCTTTGTGTACAATCATTGAGGAAATCAATTGGGTTTCATTTCAACGAACTATTTGGATTTACAACATTTGGTACAAAATTATATTTGAACATATGCCTTTTATATACACGTAGATTGTAGATCCAATCGTTGTAACTTGTAGCTGTCAGTAATCCTAAACCGTCTGATAATTAATTTTTGCGGCCGTGGGTTTTTGAGGATATTTTGACATTTTTGACAAGTAAATGCAAAAATAAATATATAATTCAAATGGTTTTGTGGAGGTGTGTTTTATTTTTATTTATAATGAAATTTAGTAAGTGGTAACAGGCAAGATTTAAAAAAAACATGTTTGTGCAATATATTAATACTGTTTGAGCGCAAGTTTTGAGACTAAAATATTGTATTATAATCTATGCATAGGTAATGCAAGTAAAGACGAAGACTAACTGAAAATATTTAATAGCTGTAGCTGCATGTAGCCTAATAATCTAATATACAATGTGTTATAGGAATTCTAAGAATGATAGCCAACTTGCAACAACGTGTGACTAAATGGCATTTTAATTATATACGATTAACTATTATATTATAGACATGTTATGTCTCAAAAAGACTATACACAATTATCGGTTGTGAGATCATCTCTCTATACTCTCTACTCTAATGCATAAATATATCCATGTGCTGATACTGCTGATACATTTTCTTGTTCTCATGAGGTCTCATATCACAGAATTTTTCAAAGTAATTTTATGTCAACTCACTTAACCCAGACTTTAACAATATAAGCCCCTCGTGGTATTCTTCTTTTCATCCGTCCCACTCAGCAAAATCTGATCCTTGAAGTACTCTTTAATGTCATCAATGGCAGCCTGGCCGCTTTCCTTGTGAAACATGAAGAGACCCTGTACAGCTGCCATTGAGATGCTTGCTCCTAGTTCTCTGATGCGCTTCACAAATTCAGTTTTCATCTCATCACTCGTATCCGGATAAAAGCGACCAAAAATACCAGCAAGTTGATCATCATTAGGATAGTCAACCATAAGCTTCAAATCCACTCTTCCAGGACGAACCATAGCTGGATCAAGTCTTTCAACATAATTCGTGGTCATAAACACTAATCTCCCTTCTGTTGATGCAACTCCGTCCAGCGCATTAAGTAATCCACCAAATGTAACGGTTGATGGCCCAAGTCCTTCATAGGATAGATTTTGTTCCCTATTAGAAGCACTATTGTCCTCCCTACTACGAAAAGCAGCATCCACATCCTCCAATAAAATGATACAATCTTCTGGTGTGGAATTCATTAGCATATTCAAAGTATCATCATTTAGCCCACGAGCTGTCAAGGATAGTATACAGATATCAAACCCGATGTCTCCAGCGATACTCCTAATGAAGCTAGATTTTCCACATCCAGGAGGACCATACAAAAGATATCCCCTACGGTAAGGAATGCCACGCTCCACGTACCACTGTTCTGATGCTTTGAAATCTCTCACATCTGCCATCAGTTTTTCTTTCGCATCTTCTGAGAGAATGACAGACGACAATGGACGACGACGCTTGGGATGCCCAATCTGATTCCAACAGCCTTGATTCACCCCATAGATAATTGTCTTCTTCTCATCTTCCTCTTTACGAACAGGCTTGCATTCTTCCAGCAATTGATATATGAGGGATCGATTGTAGCGGTATGAAGTGAGCATAATTTTCTCGTACGCCAAGTCCTGACATCGTATTTCTGGTGTTGCAATCCTTTCCATTCGAATCCATTGTCCTTTGTACTGGAAATTAAACACTACTCCAAATCCTGGTAAAGAATCTACACGCTCCTCTGTTTTTCCGTACTCATCCTGTTCGGATTCCGCTCTCGCTACGGAGTGTGGCAGATCCTTGAGATTTTTGGCAAACCATTCCAGCAGCCAATGGTAAAGTCTTTCGGTGTGATTATAGTCTAATCTTGGACCAGACACCTCCACAGAGACCTAAGAAAAACGACAGATAAATTTTTATAATATGATCATACGTGTAATCCTATTATTATTAGTACCTACTACTTGTTTGTGGGTTTGTATAGGAAACATGTACAAAACATGTGCACTTGTCAGATGATGCGCGAAACTGAATAAAAAAGTATTTTTTAGCGTGCCCAGGGCATATAATATGTACTACATTTTTCGGATAATGCCTAATCCAGGAAAAATAAACTTGATCCAATCTAGTTTTCTTTCACCATTCACTGTGTTGGTGTAAGTCCCTTAAGATTAGTACCAGCAGAATATTTTTATGGCTTGAGAGAGTTAGATTTGTGTGTTCATAAAGCAATATGGATTTATGTGGAATACATGAAGAGAAAGTCATGTTTCAAGGATTCTTTATCTTACTGTCAGAAAATTCCAAACCAGACGCGATATCCTCTTCCATAGGAAATGGTAGCCAAGTATCAGAATGGGAACAGAACAAAGTAGTGTGAAGAAATATGGTAGCAGATAATGGTCCATGTTGTTATAGATGACTCTTTCTTCTCCTCCTTGAAATGAATTCCCCACGCCGGGATCACCAGAAGAAGCCCTTTCTTTTAGACTCATTTTAGGAAATATATAATATTATTTTCTCTCAAAATAAGGCAGTACAGCGAACGAGATTGCAGAATATTTTTTTGGTTATGCAATGTACGACGTTTTTCTTTGATGTGTTGTTACACAAAAGAACAAAAATGGAATTATAATACTTCTTGGTGTTCTTTTCACTAGGTTTCAGTCAGCCAGTTAAGACACGTCGCATACGCGTAAATAAGAAAGAAGTGAGAAAAAATGTTTGTCCTTGTTTCTCTTCTGTCTCCGTATTCTTTTTGTGAACTAGAGCTGCGAAAGGCTTTGAAGTTTTTGAGAGAATTCAAGCCGGCAATCACTCTTTATAAGAAAAAAATAACGTTATTTTATTGTCGTAGCATGTCTATATGGTAAGATGAGTCATTTTGTCATGCAAGAAACGTTCCACAAACGCCAACATCACAGGCAAAAAGCTTTACACGAGGTCTATTACATTACATGACTAAACCACACTGAACAGCACGAAAGTTTGGTCTTTTGTAGAAAAACTTCGATCTACAATAATAGCTTAGCTTACTGCCGTGCATTACCAGCCAAGTACTAACACTAACAAGCCACTCATTCATGATAGTATATAACGTTTGCGTGTAGGTGTTTTTTAGACATGCTTTACTATTGTCGTATGCATAATTATGCTGTTTTTGTTATGACCAACTTATCATTGTTATCTGCAGCAGGTAACGTCATTGCAATAATCCATATGCACGAAATGTTGAGTTTGTACAACAATTGCTATTTGTATCATTGTGTGTAGCAGCATATTATTATTTTATTCTACCACATAAAAAGAATGTTTTTGAAGGACATGGGCATTACTGATTGCTGCAGGGATACGACGAGCTCAATAATCGTTGCAAAGTCGTTTCAGAGAGATAATAATATTTTGTTGTATTAATGATACTGGGTACAAATCCCAGACAAATTGCTCATCGCTGGAATAAAAATATACGTAAACATGAGAGTGATAGCGTCATCAACCAAAGAGTACAAGATGTATAGCAACTGGCAACAGCCGGCCGCGTCGTAGTCTTCTCTGATAAATGGGCAATGTAATGCTCAGGTAGATGGATGGGCGATGGGCAGCAGCCTGTTTAAAATATATTGCGTTAGGGAAGCACTAAAGACGCTGCTCTTCAATAGTGTTTTTAAAAGGTTGTTCACTTACTCACTTGGGAGTAGAATCGATTGAGATAATCCTTGTTACGTGTTGTTGTAAGGTAGTATGGTGTTATATATAAATGCGAATGAGTAACGAGTGATGCCATCGTTTTTTATCGCAAAATATGTATGGAGTTTGGTAATGGCAAGTAGAATAGAAATTTTCAGCCTCATACAACAGTTCTTCGTGTAGTAACGTTACAAATGTAAAAGAACATGACACACAATAAAAATTGTAGGAGAAGGAACATTCGCTCTGAATTTACCTTAGTGCTTCTGACAACGTTGAGGATTAAGTCGAACAAACAATGGCAGACGGCAAATGCAAACGTTTAAGGGTTGTAAACGATTTTTGGCAAACGTATGAAAATAGAAATCAATATACAGCCAATTCCCATCTTATGTAATTTCCAATTTACGGGGAATGTAATCTAATATGTTTTGCCACAACACGACAGCATGTAAAGATGTAATATACATGAAGACAATGCGAGCAACAACGATTCAGAGAAAAGCAGGGAAACGAGATATTATTAATATTTTCCTTGATAATGTCGGGTTACAAAAAGGGCTAAAACAACAAGAAACTCAAGAACGTTTACAGATTTTTTTTTCACAAGTGCTATATTAAAGGTAAAAATAAAATTCCATTCCTTGATAGAACACATTTCTCTTTTGATTGATGCAGTATTACATTGGCTCGGTATGATAAGAAATGCGGAGTCTAAGGATAGCCGACCTTAATAGGATTAAAAAAGGCAAGAAAAAGAACAATGAAAAAGGGACAAAAAGGGACTGGTCGCCAAAAAGGTAGGACTGGTGAAGGTACCCGTAATTTTTAAAAACTACTAATATACTAGCATACTAAAGTAATTAAAGCCGTTATTTGTAAGATGTGTATAATATGACGTCTTTCTGTATAGGTATGAGATTCTCAAGAATTCTGAAGACGTAGACCATCATGTTAATATTATAGCGTTTGTTCATTCGTAAAAGCATAGAACTAACCAAATCATAATCAAATTTCTCTAATAAGACCATCATATCCGATAGATGCTGCAATTCTTAAATGATACATTTTTGCTCCATGATTTTTTTAAATGTAAAACACTTCCTAACATATTAGGCACTTATCAGTATTTTCATTAAAATGATGAAACCAGAGGTGATTTAAAAAATCATTAATGAAGGATGTATTAATTACTTTTGCAACAAAAAACTAATTCAATTTAAGCATGACTATACAGAAGTCAGCAAATTGAAAACAAGTGAATGATATATTGGGGAATATACGCATTTAATTTTAATTCAGCCACTTTTCTCGCATGCGTTATATTTTCATTTTTAAATTAGTAAATTATGAATTAATGGATTGTATAAGGTTCAGATTG
>JAQIXW010001906.1:0-17298 GCA_034700685.1 Willowsia buskii | reverse complement strand
GGTCTACATGTAATACTTACCAACTAACCCAGCCAAGTTAGGTATGAGCATGGTAATAAAATACGAATGTTCGAAAGAATCGCAGAAAGTTTAGGTATAAGCATTACTGCATAGCTACCCCTGCTGTTTTTTTCTTACACACAAACACCTTTTGCTTTCAATGCGAAAACAAACAATAATTATACCTCACCTTAATACCAAGAATAAGAAGTAATAGTGAAAGTAAACATGTGCATATATTTATTGTAATCGTCATTGTTATTACGACCAGCAATACCTGTAGTTCTAGTATTAAAAAAGACGGTGGTGTGGTGTGCTGGCTGAAATAATAATGGTACTGGTCTCGGTAGGTACGAGGTGTACACTTTCTGTGAAACACGGTTGGTATGGTAATGGCATGTTAATAAAAAACGGCTCCACACACTCTACCACTTCTTTTGTTTGCAATTCTGTTCCTATAAGTTTTCGCAGATCACCTATAAATTGTTAGTTATAATAATAGGCAGTACTTGCTTGGTCCTATATAAATACGCTTATATTTTATGATTCTTTTCAAGTAGAAACCAGGAGCAGATTTTAAGCCGAGTGTAATTCCGCATGGAATAATAGACATTTTTCCTTCCTATTAGTTCTGCCACTAAAAAAGGATATTTGCTATATGTAGATATCTGCTTTGCGCTTCAGCATGAGATCATCTTGGTAAAATGTAATCAGCTTTTTTTCTTCTCCTGCCACCTGTTACTTTTAACAGAGGAGAGGGAGTCACATTCAACATAATCCTATGCCTCTCAGGAGGAGTGGAGTTACATAACACATTGCAAAAACCTTGAAATTTTTAGCACGACTTGATTATACAACGGAAAAAAATGAACTCCCTGGGTTGGCATATTTTTTTTCTCTTGTTGTGTGGCAGCTTTAAAGTCCTGCTTAGTAACTGATCTTCCGGCAATGATTCTTTTTTGCAAACTTTATTGCTGAGCCTGGAGGCACGTATTGGCAAAAAATGCAGTGGCATAAAAGACGAATTTAAACTAATAAGCTACTAACTATGCAGATATGAGTGCATATTGTGCAAAATTTTCCATATTGTATTCTCTCCATTCAAACTGAAAATATGGCAGTGACGACTGAATGTCATCTCTTGAAAATTTCAGGTCAATTGAAAAGAACAATGAGAATGAGAGCTTTGATTAGGCAATGAGTCTGAATAAGAAGAAGAAAAGGGGATGATGATGATGGTGCATTTGTTTGGAGTATTATCCAATCAACGTGAGAGATGATATATTGGCAAATTTCACGAATCTTCTCCACTCAGCGCGCACACATCTTACAATATTTTTTTCTCTCTCCCTTTCTTATGACAACAATAGTCTCTTTTATTACCAGTGTTCTTTTTTTCTCTCTTGCAATATGATGGCAGAAGATCGAATGCAACCTTGAGCTGCCTAAACCATCATCCTCAATTCCTGGCTCTTGTTAGATCAAATGAAAAAAAAGAATGAGGATAAAAAAGAGAAAAGAATGGTTACACATATGAAAAATAAGTATATCACATGCGCTCCTATACTGCACAGCAAATACCTGTCTTATGCAGACACAATGGCAAAACCAAGCAGCACATGTCTGCATGGCAAATAAATGCATTAATTTAATAATAATAAATAATCGCAACACTATTCATTTTGTGGGCTTGTGGTGGTGTGTAGATTAATGGAGTGTTCTGATCATCATGGTGTGTGGGTGACGATCATGATCATGATGATGATGTTAAAAAAGTAATCGCGAAATAATAATAATAATAGGAACATCGATGGAAAGACCAGAATCTAGGGTAATGCAGTTTCTGTTCTGCAGTAGCACGTTCCTAACCTATTAATAGTTACATCAACGCGGGCTAAAGCATGCACAAAAAAAAATAATGGGAGAAGGGAAAAAAGCTTGAGCAAAGCACACATACACAAAAACGACATAATTTATTACGTTCCTTTTTTTCCTCGCACAACAACAGAAGCAGATTTAGTAGTTTATGCTAATGGTGAGAAGAGTTTTCATTAGATCACAAAAAAGCGATTTAACTAGATGACTATAGATATAGATATTAGAATGGAAGAGAGAGAGAGTTTTTGGGGTTCAATAATGTCGATGAGACGGATTCAATACATGAGCAAATTAAATTGCATCACATCTATCGTCATCGAATCTAACACAGAGAGAAACTTGCCCTCAGTTGTCTATTGAACCCAGCAAAATTAATTCAGTCATTGCTACACATTAGCAGGGGGCTTCTACTTACTACATCGACAACCTTCGATTGCTCCTATATATTTTAACGGTAATAGTGAAAGAGTATATAGAAACCTGAAAAAATGCCCTTGTATGGATTCCTTCTCTACAAAGCTTTAAAAATACAATTTTCTTTGGGGCCCAGAAAAGGAATGAAACATTTTGAATTGAGAACAAAAAAATATGTTATTCTTTTGCTGGATATGAAGGTAGTAGTCGCATGTGTAATGGTATATCCTACGAAATTAGATTATTGAGCAATCGTATCAGTTGTCGGAGTGATTTTAGAGGAGAGTAGGTAACAAGCAACTGTAGTTGACCTGATTCTCAAAGGGAACAGGAAGAAGTTAAGTGTACAAAGTTGGGAAGACAAACTGAACGAAACAAGCAGTGAGGGTGTTCTTGGTTCTGAGGAACAGAGATTCATATAATGTGATGCATGTCTCTAATCACTCCGGCAGTGGCTTAGTTCTTGTCGTAGAGAACATGAGCACAGCCCTTGTCGCTTTTATACACCTCAAGAAACTGCATACCTTTTACATCTATCATCTATCATGAAATATACATAAGGAAAAGGAAACAGATTTTATTGTAGTCTGGGAAAGGAAAAGGGAAAAAGAGGAAGAAGAAAAGAAGGTTGTAATAATGTAAAACCACTTATCATCAATGCTCCTTTTATAAATGCCTTTTGTTGTGTGGATGCTGGTGTGATACTACGAGTGAGACATTCCCTGAATAAATACTTTTGCAGCAAAGTTTGTCATAGTGAAATAGGAAGCATTGCACATGTCGCTTGAACAGGTTTTCCTGTAAAATACCTACACACACACGACACATACGCAAGAGTAGTATCTTACAATCGTCTTCTCATAGGGAAAAATGAAGGTCCCTATTGTTTTGTGTGGCGAAGGTGGTACGCTGTATTTATGATGTATATAGTCGACCTAGGCACTCAATTTCATTCAAGACAACCGAAGAACACTCCTACTACTACGTTTACAGTTCCGTCGGAATCATAATTATTGTAACGACAAGTAAATCATTTCACTTCCCCTTCGTCTCAGAAGGAAAAAAAATAAATATTTGGGTCAATAGTCCAGAGAGGGAAAATAGTATACTACACTCATAAGAGAAAAAGGGAGAAAAGACCAGGTCAAAAATGCAGAAATGAGAATGACAGAAAAAAAGGAATAAAACACAAAAGCAAATTTTGTGAATGTACGAAAAATTCTGTCATGTGCTTTCTTTCGAGCCTGTTTTTTATTCCGTGGGTGGTGTGATATGCTTACTTTTTCACTAGCAACTGGTTTACATTACTTTGATTACAACATTCATTCTGGCAATTATAATGCTTGTGTCAATATTATGCGGTCAACTGATTTTAACTTCTCCGTGTGCAATGTTGTATGTTGTACGGCAATACTGTGATAAATGGCCTCGCCTCTCGTTCTCATGACAAAAATGACACTTTATCCAGGAGCGAGCAAGGTTTTGTTTTAGTTTTCGCAAAAATAAAAAAAGCAACACGACTCGTTGACCGTTTTTGCTCACAATCCATGCTTAAATTTCGGAACATAATAATACGTATTACTGAGGGAAAGAAGTAATGGATTTTATCTACATTACATCTTTGCGTGCTCCACAATGGTGCCGAACTCAAAAGAAAGAAAAAGTGACATGGAAAGGTTTGTAGTGCAGTAGAACCAGTAGTTGTAGTGGTGTGCCAGTAGGCCAACCAACCACACATATGTAAAAGCATGGTCAAAAATGTTGGTTGCAATAGCAACACCACCGCCACCAAGTTCCGATCTCATTTGATAAATAGATTAAATCCAGTTCATATATTTGTTCATGATTACACCGGTATGATATGATGACGCGGAAAAAAAATTGTTATGAACTTGGAAAAGTAAATATTTATATGTTATGTTGACGTCTTTTCATCACTTTAAAGTATATCCAGATAAGCAGGTAGCCAGTCTACTTTTTCTGATCAGTTGACATAATATTCCATAATGTGCCCAGTGTTTTGTTGGGTGAACTCATTCCTCTTTTTTTTTTGTCTACCTTCAACCTCTTCAGTCATTTCGCTTGAATGAAAAGTTAATAAGGTTAGAATCTTGAATGTGCTCTTTCCAAAGAGGAAGAAAGGTACTTGAATGAAGGATATGAGTGGGAGCTCACTGCTCCAGAAAGAAGGATGAAGGTAGGAGGAAGGTGATGCAAATGAAAATCATAACTTTTGAGGAGCAACTCAACCCTTTAGAAAATATGATGAATGGAAAAATGATAGCAAGTTTTTCTATGAAGGACTCCTCTTCTGTCAGCTTTGAGGCTTTCAGAGTTTGAATACACTCTTAAGCAGAGATGGTGATGATAATATAGTAAAAATGGTGGCAGTGGGCTAAATGCCGCTGTCGATGTGTTTTTGATGCTGGTGCTTGTGTGGCTGCTGCTGCTGCTGTTGTTAATGATGATGGTAGCGGTAGTGATGATGGTGGAACAGGTTGACCTACATCAGCAACAAACATCCCAAAACTTACTATGATATAATAATAATGGATATGCACATAATCTGTAGACACACACGACATACTCGTTTTACATCTGATCAGAAAAGTTATTTCAACTGTGTAGACACATATATACCCGAAGAATATATATAAAGGTTATAGATACCAAGTTACGTTATGCCACATCAGGGAATCCTCCACTGTAAAAAATAGGTCATGAGACTGCCCGGATCCAAAACTTTTTTTTATACCTTATACACTTTTACTAGAAAGTAACTAAACATACAGTTAGAAGGACTTGTATCTCCACCACTAACACTCCTGTTGGTAAATAAGAAGTGAGTGTGTGTGTTTTTTTATTGGGGAAGAAGAGGAAGGAAGGAATGTTCCCTGTGGAGATTCAGTCGAGTAGATACTTGTTATTTATCCATCTTACCGTTTTTTAAGTCAAGTTTCTCTTCTTCTTTCCTTGAATTAGGATAATAATATGTCGCAAGAGAGATGCGAGCCTCTCAAAAATAAGAGGAGAGCACTAAAAAACTCCTGGAGCAAAAATACATAATTTTATGTGCATTCCAGCAAATGAGATTGTGTTGCTGGAAAGTCACAAAAATGAGGAGATTATTTGTAATGATATGTTAGATGATGGTACTATGTAACATTTGATTATGCTAAGCATAGTGTACACATGGATGGCTGGGGAAAAAGTGTGTTTTAGGGCTTAGTTCATTAATTAATGTTATTGTCCTTATTAGACAGCTCTGGCTATTTTTTATAGCCTTACACACAAGACGTCATATCTCGCTGACTGTCCTTGTTTTATATTTTCTCCACTTACCCTCCTGCTCTTCTCTTCCACCACCGCGTTACTTTCATACTCCGCTTGCTTCCAGTTTATTATTATCATTATTGCTATTACTCCTATTATTGTTCTACGTGGAAATTTGCTTTTCCCCTCGAGTCAATTATGAAGTGGAGCGAGAAGAAAATAAACTCGGTAGATTGGAAAGGGTTTCTTTTGCTGCGGCGGTGGATGAGTAGGAGGAGGAGGAGGCTCATGAAGATGACGATCATGTTAATTAATATGGCATTTTTATTGCTCTACCGACTCACAGTAAAAAAAGGAGAGAAATATGTGTGGATTTAAAAGGTGGTCAGAAATAATGCAGTTAGCTGTGCTCTACAGGGAAATGGAGTGATAGCCCGAACAGAAAGGGGGAAAATTCTCAGAGAGAACAACAATTTATCCGGGGATAGGTCGGTTCCTCTCTTACTCATTCTTTCTCTCTATCCGTTAAAGTGGGTAAACAGTGGCGCAAACCTACGCAAAGGCGGAAAGAAAGAATGTAGGTCAGTCGATTTGGATCGGATTAGATTAGAGGCATTCTCCTGCTGCTGCTTTTGGGCTCTTCTCTTTCCCTCTACAACAGCTTGGAGGATTGGGACAAGAATTCAATCGGCTTGTGGCACTCATCTAACTCACTCCACCACCATGCATCCTACTAACATACATTGTAAATACCTATACACTTGTTTGTTTGTTTGGGCTGAGATGATGATGTTGCGGCGGTGGTGGAGGAATGGAACTCATGTCTATTACCATTATTATTATATTGTTATTATTGCTATATAAGAACTATCTTCTCCACTTTTTTCTTAAAGTGTACACACACATTCAATTCAACCAGTACATTATAAATTTCTTTAGTACTATCGCTCTCATATGCTTTTTTTATGCTTGATCTGTGCAGATGAAAAAAAAAGTCAAGAAAGAAGCAATTCAAGGAGACCCGATTCCAACGCTCTTTACTTCTTGGAACCAGAGCAGCACAGCGTCGTCATCATGCTTTTTTATTTCTTATGATGACGACCACTCCACCGCCACCACCAATAGTACTACTTTAATTTATGTGCCGTCACCGTATCATGTTTATTACATGTGCACAATAAGATTAATCAATTCGACACAATTCTCTTCTTTCTCTCTGTCTCTCATTCTCTGGTTTGGTTTTTTACTAAACCAAAGCTAAATCCTTCCACAAAAAAAATGTTGGCTTCAAGAATGTTTCGTTCTTATGGGCGTGCTCTATGACCTATTGCTTATTGGAATTCTCTTTTTCTTTTTTCTATTTGTGTGGTAACATGGGCTATACTTTTGTGTGTACAATACTGCTAGAAGCATAAAGTCTCTCTCATGATCAGTGAATGCGGCAGCTGTAATCAATCAAAATAGTAATGCTATTATTTTTTTCTCTAATATTATTTTCAAGCGGTGAATATCATGATAATAAATAATGTCAGTGGCACGGATAAATTTGGAGGTGCACGCTTCTTGTACTTTCAACTTTGAACGTGCACTTAACCAAAGAGAAAGAGAGCCAGAGGGAAACGATCAAAAAATTTTCCTTGTCCATAATTTTTTTTATAATAATTTCTTACCATTTCCTCTCATTCTTGTCTTGGCGTAAGCGTAATACATAATTATTATTACTGTAGTGGTCGGATAATATAATTATTTTCTGATATGGTGGTTGGCTTTGTGGTTTGAGATTCTTCACCGTCAATTCTTCTCTGCTAATTAGACATTAACATGACTTTTATTGTTAATATTATTTTTATCTGGAGCAACAAAGTTTTGCGTAGAGTGAGAGAGAGGCATACATATAATTATTAAGACGTCTGAAAAAAAATCATCCACCAGAGTCGTTTGGAATCGGATGTGGTGTGGGATGGAGCTTGCATTGTCGTTACGAAAAGGTTGAGTTGCTTGTCATGTTATGATGTCAAGCTTAATTTTGCATTTTGCTTTAACTCCAGTCAATTCAGTTCCTTTTAATGCGAGCATGACCTGAAAATATGGAGAAAAACAGTCTCATTTATTTCGACTGTTTGGTTGCCCAGATAAAATAGTGTGGGAGTATGAAATGGTTTCACCCTTTCAATAAGAGACGTACAAACTTACTCCATCATTAACATTGCATAAGTTTCTGAGCAGAAGGAGATTAGCTATCTATTAAAATTTGGAACGTGTTTGTCCTCCTCAGATAAAAAAATACGTTGTCCATTTCAACAGAAAATGATAAGATCTCTGCATTTATGTAACGTTTTTCCGCTTGAGTAAAAGCTCGTACGATGTGTTGTTGTAACAGTTTTTGAAAAAAATACTTTGTCAACAGAAACCTTCCCGAGTTTTCCTCATGATTACCATAGTTACAAGTACGCAGTAAAAATTTCTCTGAAGATGAGTCACGAGACACTAGACATCGGTGGGCCGTGGGCCTCATCATCAAAAGAGGCATTAATTTTTTCCCCGTCATTAAATCATGTACGGTTTTGGTAATTTTAGATTACATATCTGTTAATATTGCATTACGTAACATAATTGCGTTTCTTTTTATTGTTCCAATTCTCTCTCTCTCTCTTCTCTCTGGCCCCACAACAGAAATGAAGATTTTATGGTTCTCCCTTTTATGCAAAACTTTGAAATTTAATGACAATGCATATATTATAAATGCGCAAAAGTATATACTCGTTTCATAGAATAAGGATGATGATGACGATAATGATGGTACATGAACCACAGGAAAACCTTGTCAAAAATTAGGTATTATAGAAAAAAAGAAGGAGAATCCTTCTCCTATACTGATGATAGCTCTGTGTTCTCTTATCCTGCTTATTTTTTTTCATTTCGTTTAACTATTAACTATTTGCATTTTAAACGATCACTCCTCTCATAATATAATACTTAAGACGCGTCCAAAATTCCGTTGAAGACTTACAAGCTACCTCATTTCTTAACGGGCTGCATTGTTGCTCCTTGTTTATCCTACAGGGAAAAAATATGTGTCAAATTCTAAAACCATTTCGACGTCCTCCTGATCACCATCTTAAAATATTCTTCCACACGGTATCTATCATTTCCCAAGAATAAAGATGAGGAGGACTAAAGTCTGAAGACCGTGCAGACTTGAAGATAATATATTATTATTTATTTATTATCCTCTCTCTAAACACAAACATTGCCACCATCACTACCATCATCACTGGTAGCATTAAAAACGAAAAAATTCGACCTTCGAGCAACCATACTTGATCATCATTAAATGCTTCTTTGTGGAAAAAGAGAGAGGAGGAGGGGGAAAGAAAAATTAACGATGTAATATCTAAATAGGTATTCATTTTTCTCAATAGTCTAGCAAAACTGCTTGATTACATGATATTGTTTGCAAAAATGCATAAAGATCACACAAAATTCTGCATAGATTACTTTTTTGATAATTTTAGTTTGAATTTCAAATTATTACAAGAGTCGAAATCACACTCTAGTTGAGTGGTACTGGTTGTTGGACATTATATTTGATAGATTGAGAACATTCCTGGAAAACCAATGCATTTGTATCTGATGACTAGAAACCCTGCTCCGCTTTTTTTCTCTCCTGTTTATTTTAAAAAATCAAGTTTTATCACCAATCTTATCATTTTACTTGTGTCTATTCATCAGTGGATGTACATATCCATGAAAAAAGTTTAACCTTTGACAGGTAAATATATGGAAAGATAATCGGTTATATAGCCAGTCAACTGTAGACCGAATACAAATACCTTCACATTTAGTACCACGTGCAAAAGTTTTCCAAACGAAAACACTTATTATGCAAATTGTACATAAGCAGACTCAACTTTTTTTTCGCATTATAATCACCCACTATTATTAAACTCGTCTAGAGAAGTGGTCGTGCTATAAACTCTAATCGTAAGTGTCTGAATAGCAGTTACGCGATTGTCACATACTCGACGTACATAAGAAATATATTTTTTTCTCAATAAAAAAAAAAGCTGAAAGACACGGAGAAAAAAAAATAAGAGCAGTACTAGAAAGGAGCGTCCATGGAAATAAAACTAATAGATATTTGCATAGTAAGTGCACGATATTATCAGAAACCATATAGAGCCTTACAATTCAAATGAAAAACATACATTACGACGCATACACCTTTTAAAACTTAATCATGATTGGCAGTTTTCTCTCTGCAATTCCTATTTATACATTTTTTTGTACGGTGTGTGGCGTGCTGTTATTACTCAACAACAAGAAGCTGTTTTTTTGTGTGTGTACACATTACTATAGAAAATATAATCATATTACGATGACGATTCAATTCAATTTATTATATCTTTCAAGATAAATCATTATATAGTGATGGTATACATATAGGTATGTACTTATTATTATTATTTTTACTATTAACAAATAATATAAGCAGTAAAAGCCACTCACAATACAGCACACGATAATAATCATCATCATGATCATCCTCGTCGTATTTGTTGGGGAAGGTGTAATGCACGGAATCAAGGACATATTTTTTTTTACCTAACCATATGAAACCACACAGAAAGTTTAGTGCTGTAAGTTACAAGAAGAATTACGTGTTAGATACAAATCATTATCATCAGACACAGAGCGCGGTGTACGTACTTTACTTGAGTTTAAGTTTGGGATGTCTGTGCTCGTGTATTTCTATTTTTTTATGATTAAACGAATGAATTACAGTAGAAGGAGGAGGCATATGTATCGTTATGAGTTTTTAGCAAAAGCGATCAATGAGTGTCCGCCTGCTAGGAATGAATAGAGTCGGAGAAGAAACCTTGCAAATATTATGAAAAGAATGGAAATTATAAAGGGTACAAATAAAACAAACTAATTCAAAGACATGAATGCAAAGAAAAGTTGAGAATTCTTTTCAAACTATCAATAATAATAGTCTAGTTCCACAAATAAAAAGTTGATCAAATAGCAAATCACATTTTTCATTAAGTACGCACGTTGGCAAGTCTGCTCATTCTTGATATCAAGACAAAATGGTATATTTTTATGAGAAGAATAAAAGCAAAACCAATTAATCACTCGTGTGATAATTAATATCGTAAAAAAATTGTCAATTTGAAAAGATTCCTTTGTCTAGCGTCTATATTAGATATTGCACTTGAGTCTCTTTTTCATTGTCTAAAAAAGTTAAATACATTAGTCGTTTTCCTTAATGTATTGATAGCTGCCCACACAGAGCGCGTGTGATTTTTTTCGAAAACATGGATCTGGGCATTACTAAAATCATACCTATTATGAAAATGATGTTATATCACTGCTCTCTGTTCAGAAAAGGGGAAGATTTTGCTGAAGATAGGGAACCTATTTTGTGGAGAGATCTTTGAGTAGCAATGAGAACCGAAGGTCTCTCATTGATAGGAAAGGACACAAGATTAAAATAATAATATTATGGACCAATATGGACATGAAACTTCGAAATTAATTCAATATTGGCCTGAATCTTATTTCTTGGATTCTGTATTGACCTGTATTTTTATGTTTTCTTCTAAGCATTGTTGTTTTTTCTTGATACTCTTCCATCATTTTTAGTCTAATAAATGGGCTTAATGGACAATGAAAGGGAACGGAAGACGATTTTTTTTTTGTTTTGCCTTTCAAGCAAATGACGCAGTAGACAACAGATTATACCAGTGTTCCACAACGACTACTTACGTTATTTTTTTCTTTGTTAATGATAACCGGATCTCAGTCAGTCAGTCTGCTGCGTGCACCATTTCTCTTTGTTGTTGAATGCTACGGTTATTATTATCAGTATTATCGTTACGAAACGGTGAGTGAGCACAGAAAAAAGATTTTAATTACATTCGTCACATGGTGGGACTACAACCAATTCGAAAAATATATAAATTTTTATCTACCTACCTATATTTATATGTATGCGTACCTACTTTTATCCATTTCCTGAGGACGGGCGAAAAGAGTTGTGTAGAACCAGCAATATATTTTTTTCTTGGCACCAACCAATCTAAAAGTAGGGACCATAGAAAAGAAAACAATCTGTGAGTTCAACCAATATCATTTTTTAAGTTGTACGAAAAGGAAGAAGATAGTTGAGCAAGAAAAATAAATTATTTTGAAAAAAATATGACGGAAATTGCCAAGGCTTCACCTCTCACCACTAAAGCAACTTCTGTTGGTCATTCCCGTACATTTCACAATGAATAAAATACATTGTATGTAGATAAGTTGGTAGTTACTTCATCCTATAGTTTTTTTACCTCGTTCCCTTGTTGCATTTAGAGTAATCATTGAAGCTGGAAAACGACAAAAGGAAAGGGAGAGAGAGGGAGAAAAAAACACGAAGGAAGAAACGAGCGACAGGTGCATGCAAACAGTATTTTTTTCGTGTGTGCTGCTTTCCTGTAGTAAACGGAATATAAAAAAGTGCATGCATGACAGCCTCTCTTTCTTCTCCTGTTGAATCAGATAATCATGATGATAATATGATGATGATGATGATACTGGTAATAAAAATATATACATTCAGAAGTGATACTGCTTCCACTCAAACTTACTGTTTTTAATAATAACCACCTTTTACAGGTGTACTACTGATAAAACGTGCTAGGTCAGATATATACAGGTAACCTGTTGAACAACGAGAGAGGATAAAGAAGATGACGACAGGAAGAGGGAGATATTATTTCGTATCATTTCTACTCATATTCCTTCTCTCGTGTTTTCCAGCAAAAGGAAGGGGTAGACGATTTGAGGGAGAGGATGATAAGTATAATAACTGTTTTGTGTTATCGTCATCATTTTCAAGAGAGATTTTCTTTTTCTCTCAGCTTCTCTCTCCCATCATGCATGCTTATAAGAAACTCGGGAACAGACTACCTGTTTTTTTCTTCTGTTTTGGTCTGATGATCACAATCATCGTCATCATCATCACCGAAAGCTATGGATTTACCTGTTGATATGTTTTTCTATTTATATATTTTATTGCCCAAGTCTTACTGGTTAGCTGTGTGATAAGATTGTCAATATTACACATTACGCAACTAATAAGCAGTTAACGACAGCAGCCTTATTTGGTGCCCAATCAATTTTTTTTCTTGCCTACTTTTTTTGTAAGAAAAAACATTGAAACAAAAGCAAGGTATATGTACAGCTTGTTGGCTTCCTTTTTGGCAAAGATTTTTTTTTCTCTCTGGATGTTTTTCATGCTTAATATTTTCCGTTGTTCTAGTTTCCTCTTTAGTTCGGCTCTCCTCTGAGAAACTTCACTTTTAGAATTGAATGGTTTTTTCTTGTGAGTGCGTATACGTGCACAAGTCGTAGTTTCTTGTTGTTCTTCTCGGACTGCTACTTTTTTGTTATTATTTCCTGTAAATGGATGAGTGATTCCTTTCTCATCATTACAAGTAGATAGATAGACTGTACAAATGAGAGAGAGTGTCAGCGTGGCAGTAGTGGCATGGCAGAGAGGCAACCACGTAGCAGGAAAACAATATAAAGTTTTTTGAGACAGAGAAAATGTTTTCTTCTTTGCTGACTTGACTAACCATTACTATTAAAAGGTACATATATATTATTATTACGCTTTTGTTATTGCTCCTTGAGAGGAAGTTGACTTTTCCTGTCGACGAATAAGACGATGATGACGACGTCCTCCTCTTTCTTACTCTTCCAACAACAGTTGTTGTCTGAAAGCTACTATGAAGCAAGAGAGAGAGAGATACCCTAGATAAGTTTTTTATTACTACAATAACAACATGAAAATGTGCATGAGTAACGAAACAAAAACTGTGAACATTTACCGAATTTCTTGTCTCACTCTTTCTCTCGAGACAAAGGCCATGATTATGGTTTTGTTGGTTCTTCCATGATGATGAGCAAAAAATATGTTGTAAACGAAGAAGTTATGAATTTTGCACTACATCAGAATAATAGCTCTGATTGCAATGATCACATAATAATAGTAATATCACCACAATTTTTTTTTGTCAAAATTCGTCATCCCATATAGTTCATCTATGAATATCTTATTATCTGTCTCCTCATCTCCTCCTTAGCTATTCTCCTTTGTAAAGCTTTTCAAATTGAGATGTGAAATTGCATTGAGCAAGAGCGCATATCTAAACATTATATATGTATATTGATGATATGTGTTTTGATATAAAAGTAAATAAAATTTTTTTCGTAAAGAAAAGGAAAATAACTTGACATCAAAATAAAGATGTATAGAGAGGGAAGGAGGATAACGAAAGGAAAGACTTGTGTTTGTGTGAGGGAGAGAGAGAGAGAGAGAATAATAGAAAATGGGATTTTCTTTTTTATCTACACGCTTACTCGACTAACTAGGACATCCTAGGTTGATCATCATCATCTTAAACCATGGTTGTGGTAATGGTGAGGTAATAACATTGAACTGGCTCTGTGCTCAGCTTTATCACTGGTGATGACGATGATGATGCTGGCGTTGTTGTGATAGTATTATTATTATTAATAGTGATTCTTACAACAATGCATTACCACCATTCTTTATAAAAGTTGAAGAAAAATATATATATGTAGTCAACTCCCTAAAAAAAGCATTTCATGTGGTGGAGTGACAGAGAATAGATTCAACTTGACAGTGTTTTCCTGTGGGTCAATTGTTAGTATTTTTTGTCCTGTCTCTTTCACATTGTCAGCAGCACTATGTGCGCAAATGCGTTTAACTTGTCATCAAATTGTGATTAAATATTTAAGCACATTTTAAACTTAGCACACATTTTTCAAAAAGAAATTGAAAGTGTAGTCGTATGCTTTGCTACACTAACCTGCTTTCAGTTTCAATATATTATGTGCACACGCTCAGTCAAAACTTGCCGCTAATAAAGGATGAAGGTGTGTTGCGAAATCTGTTTTCTCGACAGAAATGGCAATTGACTCAGATCAGACAGACGTTTAATCACACAAGCAACAGTCATGCTTATTATTACCTTTATGACAGTTTCTTCAGTATGGCAGAGCATTGTCTGTATTTCTTGCACATTTCAATATTATAACGACTACTAATCAAGATGTCAAATAAGGTAACGAGAGAAGCTCGTGTAAGTACAAGTGACTAAAAATGGGAACTGGAATGGAAGACCAGATTAGGCAGTTTTCTTTAGAAATATATGCAATAATAATACAACACATAAAAAAAGGGAGGCCGTGCAAACGACCACTTTATATGCTATCAAGTAGCACGATAAGCAGAGAGAATGATGATCACGATGATGATGACGACGACGATAATGATTAGCATGAAAGGAAGAAAATTAAAAGTGGATGTTGCAATATTGCAATATTATATTTTGCTACTACTTTATGCAAAAAAGGGTAGCCCATTGAAGATTGCATAACAGCTTGTAAAAAGATCTTTTTATTATTATTATTCAACCAATCTCTAATAAAGTGAATGCATAGAAAAAAGGGGAAAGAAAAAGGAATTCCCTTTTATATAATTGTTCCTTGAGGGCATCATTTTTTTTACTTCTTCTGTGTATTGACCGACCATCTAATTTTCATTTATCGGTTCATGCAAAGCCGATAAAGGAATAGCTTTAGAGAGAGAGACTGCGACTTGCGAGTGCGCCTCTCACACAGTCACCAGCTATAACGGTACGGTACCACCACCACCACTTCTCATCATGCTGAGAAGATTGAATGAACAGAAGAAAAGGTGGAGCAGATTCTTTTACCCTTTTTTATTATGCCTACTTGTTTGTATGCATTTTCTATTTATATTTATTATCTGTCTTGTTCAGCAGCGGCAGCGTGCACCTTGCATCCATAAATGGAATGAAAGAATTTCTCAATATTAAATATTACCCTTATAAACATTCTTTAGAAAAAACAAGTGAATTAGTACGCATGCATGTTTTTTTATTATTTTCATGATCAGCATTTCCCAAGAAAGAAAAAAAAAAGAGTTTAAGGGGAAAAAATATGTACAGTTAGGAATGCTTCTTCTTGAACAAGGCCGATGCGAGTGATTACCGCATCCACCAGCTACATCGTTTGGATTGGAATGGTGTTTATCTGTCAATACTCTCGGGGCATGCATAATAACATCGAGGAATAACGTCTTTTTTCTTTCTTCTTTTTACAAAATTTTCATTTCGTTCTCCTCCCTTTTAAAGAGAAAAGGGATCTTCTTATTCTTACTCTAAAGGAAAGGGTTGTTCTCCAAGGAGGATGTTTTCTACTTGTTGTTTCTCTCTTTAAAAACTTTCATCATTATATTATTTTTACAACTGTGGAATACACACACCTCTCTCTCTCTCTCTCTCTCTCTCTCTCTCTCTCTCTTCTGCTTCACCACCAGCACCACCGACAACATCATCAGCATCTTAGCCACACACAGACTATTCCTTTGCTGGAAAGAGAGACACCCATTTTCAAAGTTTACCATAGTAATCATCATCATTATTATCCACAATACCGTACTAGAAACATTGCACAGATGACTCAAAAAAACAGTATACCAGCATCATCGTCATGTCCTTAAGAAAACAATAATAACAACGGAACCCTTCTTCTTCATGTCTCATCAGTTCATTTTTTTACTCTTTTTTGTTATTATCCTAATTTCGTAAAATGCATTGCATCACATCAGCGATGCATGGCTATTATCGTCATCATCGCCATCATCACTAGTAAAACCAACTCTACTATCTTTACTACTGGTCTCATCGAGTATTTTCCGTTTTTTCACGGAAAAAAGGTTTCCTTTGTAAGTCTGATAAATTTCTATGCATGATGATGATGATGATGATGATGATGATGAATAGGTAAAGACCGTAATAAAAAAAGTTTAGAGGGTTTTTTACCGTTTTATTTGTGTGCGTGTGTATTTATTTGTACGCATTGTCTGGACTACTGGACTGGAAAAGGGAATTCAAAGAAATCCTTTATATTGGTCATCTTTCCACACCTTTCCCCTCTCAATCCTTTTTTGGTCTTGCATACGTAACTGTGCATTTATTTATTTTTCTTTTGTGCATGGCCAACATGTCGCATCACATGGTATGCTAGAAAACATCAAAAGAAACTCGGTCACACCACCGTTGGCGCTCATCTGCCTAGAGATATCCAGATCTCTGAACTAGTTCGTAAACTTGACTCAATGTGCTGTTTACCAATAATATTTGTATTTTCGTATCATGTTTCCTACGAACCACTATACTGAAAATTCCAGACGAAAAGAAATTTTTATGAATAATGGGAATACAGGTGATATTCCCCAAATTCCTGTGATGATGGCAATCCAATGATGTGTGACCCGGTTCCCTGGTTTCCTTTTGCGGATTTCGTGATAAAAAGCAATATCTTTAGATTTTTCTCCCTTTCTCCAAGTGTTAATGCATCCATGATGCGGGTATTTTATGATTAAATGTGAACACACATGGAAGCAAACATACCTGCATTTGTCAATACATTCTTCTCTCTCTCTCGGTTGCACCTGATATAACTGATACCTACAATCGTCATTAATATTTATCATTTCCTTTCATACATTTTAGCTACACGTGTGTCCTTAAAAGTGTGAGCTTATTTTCTCAGAATATTAAAACAATTTATTCTTGCATTCTCTCCATATTATAATAAATAGTATGCAAGTTCTCTTGTCCTGATTTT
>JAQIXW010001905.1:0-17299 GCA_034700685.1 Willowsia buskii | reverse complement strand
TATGTAGAAAACTACTTTGTTGCCAGCATTCACATGTCTGACACACCTATTTACTGTGTACTAGAAACTCCTCCGAGCTTGTTATCTAATCTGAGCTCATATTTGGTCTTTAGCTTTAGGGATGCATGGTGTGCTTGTGCTCCTGGCGTTACAAGAATTTTCTAGAGTTCAAGTTTTATTTGTCTATGTATGTGTTACTGTAACAGGTATACTATACACTTGCATACAGGTATAAAGTCAATGACCCATCCACAAAATAGTTTTTGGTTTGCTACATCCTTTTGTTTGCATAAATACTTAACTAATGTTATAAATAGCCTTCGTTTGAGCTCTAAAGAAAGCAGAAGGGGTAAACTACAAAAGCTAGACGATGAGATAATAGGATAAGTACAGGAGTTGAATATATATGTCTAATAAAATGAGATTAGCCTTGCATCTATATGTGAGAACTCGAGATATAAAAGACGTGTAGTGAGTGTGTGTACTAAACGCAACATTGTGCCGAACGAATGGCAACATAATGTGCATACCTAATCATTACCACAAAGACACTAGGAACGAACATTGTTAAAGATCTTGGAAGTTGTACTTACTTATTTAAACTTTAAACATGTGCGGACGTTCTTTTGGAAAATATATGCTTGCCTTTTTTCTTGGCTGAGAAACGGGTGAACGTAGATACCTGGGTTAGTTGTGTTTTGGAACCCTGTAATTCTAGAGACCAATACGCTTGTATCATCTTATTGAAATACAGTGTGGTTCAACGTCTTGTATGGTGGTGTTTGACCAGTTTTCATTCAGTAGCCCTTAAACCATTGAAAGCTTTTTACACAAGGTAACATTACGGAATGTACGATGCAATAAATGCATTCGTTTGAGTTTGTATTTTACTGTTTAGTATTTTTGCACGCGCTTCTCGTTAAATTTTAACTTTTATTTCAGCACCTGAGCAAAACTTTTCTTATAATACCAATTTTTACTTTTTTTAGCTCATCTTTCTCTTTTACCAGTACTTTTCCCCAACATTCTTTGCTGTTGTTTTTTCCATCACGGGTTACCTCATAGATATTTGTTAAAAGTACATTAAACTTTTCTGGAATTCCAGTCTCCTAATTTTTCATTGTTTGTAAAACCGTTTCCACTCTCAGAGGCTAAAATTAGTTACTTTCACCTTACTACATATATCCTCTACATAAGTTGATACTCTGTAGTTCGAAATATGCAAGCATACGAATTACAAATGTTATTTCCTGTATATTTCAGTACAAATAAAATGTGTACAATAGCTGTGGGATATTGCTTTGATATATGACAAACATACCAAAACAGGACCCAGAGCAGTTTTAGAGGTTAACACTAAATACTTGGGAAAAGGAACTCGGCAGATCAGTAAATACAACCACGCATAGCACTTTAGGAAAAACTTTTTTTTCTGTATTCACAACGGCTTATTTTATTTATTCTTCTCAAGTTAGTTAGCCAACTAAACTTGTTTGAGGTGGTGCAAGCAAGCTTGTGTGACGGAGATTTTGCTTACAATAATGTCAACTTTTAAATTCAACATTTTGTTAAGTCAGACTCAAAGGAACATTTTCTCGTACTTAAAGCGTTCTTTAAACATACCATTTCCCACATTATTCACAGTACTTCTTCAAAAGTTAGTTTCAGATGATTCTATTCCCACAACTAGGATCGCACAAGACTCTGAATATTAAGGACTTATAAATAGTTTAAATTTGAATGGTAATCGCTAACGAGTGAGTGGTGGTGCTTGGCAAAGGGAGTAAAGAATGGAGAATAGTTTACAATAATTTTGTCGTTTGTGGCATATCGTAAACTGCTCATCACTTCCATTGGGCCTCGTTGTTGTATCTTTCCTGTACAAACGAGACATTTTGGACAGTAAATCTCTCCGTCAGATTTGTTGCTATTTATATAGCGTGCTTCATGCGACCCGAACAGTAGTTCCTCGGATTCTTACTGCAACCAGATAATATAAATTCCACTGACGTCTTTGAGACAACTGCTAATTCCTTAAATGTAAATAACATCTCAATACGTTTTGTGAATATCCACCTACCTATATATTTCTTTATTCCGCTGTGAGCCACCTACTCATCTGTTATGCCTTTCTTTGAGTCATCCAAATGTAGTAATACTGTTGTAGTGAATAGTGTTTGTTAGCTAACTAATATCATACGTGGGAAGAAAATTCCTACGTTTTCATAATCATCAACTCCCCTTTCCTCTTCAACGTCCTTTTCATCATTCCTTATGTTCCTTTCTTTCTCTACCCTTCCAAGAAAATTTACTTACAGCCGACTTTTCCCTGTGGACTGAAAATACAGGGAGAGTTGCTCTAGAAAGGCCGCCATTCTTCTTTTCAGTTAAAAACTTAAGGAAGCTCGTCCTTTCCACATGGTTGAATCCTTCACATGTCAAGGGATATGGGCAAAAAGTTTGAATTTCATCGTGCATTATTGTGCTCCCATGTTTACTTTTTCTTTTTTTCACTCAACTCATCATCTCCTTCTTCGTCTTCTAGTGCTTCGGAGAAATGACGAGCCGACGAGTGGTGGCGTGTGTACAAAACGAATAAAGAAAAGACGAAGAGAAGAAATGAAGATGACAAATAAAGAGTGGTTGTATGAGTGGTGATGATATGAGCAAAAGGGAAAAAAGAGGACGTTGTGCTCTAAATAAAACTAGCCTCGAATTTTCCTTTGTGCTAAAAACTTCATTTTTGCAGTCCAAACATAGTTGTGTGAGCAATGCTTTTGGCACAGTGCAAAGTTTTCCTCTTTCAAAGACATAACTACATTTATATAGCTGCTCCCTTGCATGCATAAAGAACATATTCAAAACAAGAAGTTCTGGGAAGACCAAGAGAAGGGCTCTTCTTGAAAAAAGTATAGAAAAAAATACCGTCAAGTGGGGCTCAGAAGAGGATGGATAGGCTTGGAAAGACTGATACTGGTACTTTTCTCATGTACATCTCTCTTCGAAAAAAAACAAGATTTCAGGATATTATGATGAAGACGACAACAAACATAGAAGAAGAGGGTTTGGTACTTCTCCTCACGATGTAAAACCCTTTAGTTGGTACGTGGAACAGTAACGAGTCAAATGGGGATTCAGAGGAATGACAAATTGGGTAGAGAAGAAATAAAAGAGGAAAGTATAGAGGTCAAACTTATCCTTCCTGGAAGGAATTACATAATAACATGACTGTTTGCATTCGGCTACACACATCATTTGTTTAAGCAATAGTGAATTCTGTATATACTTTAGTTATTGTAATGGATACGACCATCAAAAAAGTTGCAATACTTAAATACTTTTAGTTCGTTACCACTTTCATCCTACTTGCAGCCAATTTATCCGGTGTGTCTTCCCCAGCATTACAACAACCGCACACAGATCTTTTGCTAACAATGTTAAGAGTGTAATGCCTCTTGTATAGTTGATGCCGCATTGGGAAAAACTTTTCCCCTTTTTGTTGCTTGTCTCCTTTTTTTTCCTCCAAAGTAACAACCATAAACCTAAAGCCAATCCATCAGCAGAAAGAAAGCTGAAGAGACTGCAGCTGTAGGCAGATGAAGTTTTGTGTTACGTTACATTACACAATAAGTGCCCTAATTTCACTATGTGTGAGTGAGCAAGGCTAGCAACATGCCGTTTTTTTTATTCGGCACAAAAATATTGTTTCTTTCCTCTTTTTCCGTAGCTTGTCATTCCCAACAAGTCTCTTTTATGATTTTATGAGTTGATGAAGGAGTTTTGGTTGGAATATACTGTTGTATGAGTGGTGCGTATCATATAGTCATGTTTCGGCAAGGAGTATTTAAGCAGTGAAAGCGGAAAGAGGAGGAAATGATGCTATATAAGAGGATGTAGTAGAATGGAGCAAACTAAGTTGTCCTCTTCTTTCTTCGCTACCGCTGCGTCTGCTGAAGTAGTTTTCTACTTTCTCCTAGTTGACTAATAGGAAAAGAAAAAGTTTATCGTAGACTTTCCGCTCTCCTGGTAAAAGCGTATTATCTTTGTCCTTGTTTGTTGTATTACGTTTAAAACAACAAAAAAGGTTAAACTTGTTACCGCTACACCACTGGAGCGCAGGAGGTGAAAGCTAACTAACTAAAGTAAGCTAACAACTTGGAACCCTCGTTTACTTTTTTCTTTCTTTTTAACACAAGTTGCCATTCTCCACTACCCGACGTTGTGTTAAATTTTTGCACATACAGAGCAGAATTAACCATTATACTGCTATAATGTTACTATATGTTTATGTCTCTGTTTTTATATAATTGTTACGCAATTGGTCGTGACAAAGTTTATACTCTGATGAGACTCGTAGTAAATAACACAAAAGCAGATAATGGAGGCAAGCGTACAATTTAACTGTGCCTTTTCGCGAAATAACGGAAGAGCGAGAATATAAGTATTTTCGGAAGCAGCAAGCATCAGCACAAGGGATTTTCATTCTTTGTCGAATCAGCAGACCTTTTATTCTCGCAACACACGCGCAGATATTCACCAAAAAAGACTTTCTCTTTTTCTCTGTCTTGCTTGTCAGCTAGTCAGCTGCCAAGCAAAGTGCTACCGAGAAACTTGCTCACTTGAGATGAGCTACATATAACAGCGGCAGTATTGTTGCTCAGATAGGTACATATATATATTCGCAGTAGTAAACTGTAGGAGAAAGCAGTTCAGTGGAGTAGTAGAGGAATGAAATACTTTATGACTTTTTTTGTTTCTCTAACTGTAAGTTAGTATGTACAAAACTTCAAGTGTCCTTGTCAGATATACTGTACGTCCCTCTGGAGGATCGGTTGCAGCAGTAAAGCGAAAGCAGAGAGGAGGCAATGTGACTTTTACATCTTTTTTGTGATACTTTTTTCTTTTAGTAGTCAGTCACAAAAGGCTAAAATGCATATTATTTTACTCAAGGCCTGAAAGAAAAACGCAAAAAAAGACACTGTGGTGTACCAAATCCGTTTGACATGTACACAGAATAGAACGGAATAAAATACGTTAAGTAAAATATAACTTATAATTCTCTGACATACCGTCTTTTTCTTTACATTTAAATATTCTGCAGTTCTCTACAAAATTCATATGCATCACGGCACGGTGAAAACAGCACTCCAGCCAGAACCTTTGCATCATTTCTTGTTGACTGGTATATATTCGGATATTTTACTGACTAAAGTTACATCTCATTCTAGAAAGAAATGACAGCTATGTCATGTTTATAATATTCACATATTACTTATGACTACTACTGAAGCATTTATCCCAATTTTGCAGGAGAAACTTTGGAGCAACGAAGGTAACATAAAATACTGTATTAAGCTATAGTTTAGAGTGGATGTCATCTTTTAACTTTCCGGCGGAGACATAACAAGAGAAAAACATTAAACCGAAAAGTTTTCCGCTAAAGCTGCGTGAATAGATAAGAATAGATTTATAGTACAGCAGGAATACTATAGTTTAAAGCATAAAACATTTTTAATTCTACGAATGCATGTTACATGTCAAAACCCTGTGATGAGTACCAACGTGTCGTACCAAAATACAAGGAAATATCAAATGAAATATAAAAAGTAAATAGAGAAGGCAGAAACGCATTACTCTTTTATTATTTTTTCAATGAAAATTGAAAGGTGTTTTGTCGGGGCCTTTCTACGCTAAAAACCGTCGCACACAGCCCATGTATTATATTTATAACAAGAAATACACAGTTGGTGATATACGAAACAACAAAATGGAATAATAATACACCTTGTCGCTTTTATGTTTTTTTAAAAGTAACTTTTATATAGCATACTGTTAAAGGGAGGGAACTTTTCGCTTCTGTGTGTAGTATGTCTGTTTTTATACCGTACCAACTAAATCATGAAAAATGATTTCATTGGTTTTCGTATTTGCCTACTGGTACATGTGCAAGTGTGTATGAGACTTGTGTCATGTACATATTAAGTAGGTAGTTTTGTACACACAATTCATGGTTTCAGCTAGATAATTTGATATTTTCATCAACACTGACAATACAAAACCTGCCTCCCATTCAGTATTTTATACCAAATTTCTCAAATACTGTACTATCCAACAGTAATGGCAATGGCTATAAGGTATTACGTAAAAATACTCAATGCACGAGTAAGTGGTGCCACAAATACAAACGCTTAACATATTTTGCTTACAAAATTAGGTATATTACCTTCCTTCGTACTCTTAAGCGCCTTTAGACAAGTGGAAATTGAATTGGATCGAAAATTTTAATCCTCAATGAAATACAGTGTATGTAAAAGAGAGGCTTACGTATGTAGTCAGATGCCTGCTATGGAATTCACTTAATTATCTATTTCGCCTAGAGGCTAGATAAAGCTTTGAATGAAACTACTTTCATCGATATCTATGTACAGTTGTTGTTATGTCATACCGAAACTGTGACACAGGTGCATAGAGCGCCTCCAAATATATATTCATTTCGTATGGCTAAGACTTCACTCTTATTCCTTTCACTGTGCACGTCACGTCAGTCTTGCTTATTCAGTTTAAATGTCAGAAATTGTGAGTAGGTGATATTTACATGGTAAAATGTCTAAACATGAGATAAAGATGTAATTTAATAATAATGTCGACTTTGAGCTGATGTCTTCATATTTTACAAATACATCTGATTATTCAGTCAACTTTACCACAGAAAACTTTGCCCGTGCCCATTTGAGTGGGTTTCTATAATCATAATCATCCTATTATAGCCTACGCGTGTATACTTCATTTCTTCTCTCTTGAGGTTTTCTTGCCTTGATCTACAGAAACTCCGTCATACATCAACGTGATATTAACTCCCACATTACCTCACACGCTCTTAAGTCGTTCATCGTTATCACACGCTCACTTGACCTCAAAAGAGGTTTACACTGGAAGGAGAGCACCTAAGTACTCCGAGGATTGTAGGAGTAGTCGAGGTAAAAGAGCGGAAATAATCCATGCAACAGAAGTCATACGACTGTGAAAAAGGATATTACGAAAAACTTACAAAGATATAAGAAAAATATGCTTGTCAGTCGGTCTTGCGTAAAGCACAATACTTTTAACAATCAACGGAAATATTCTGGTTAGCTGGTGTGAGCAGATACCTGCGAACCGCAAATTTTCTGGCTTCTCAGAACCATATAAAAATAATCCAATGAAATCTGCGTTATGATAAGTATAAAATAAGGCAAGAGAGAAAAATGCTTATCTTTGGATTCATTTTTATTCCTCACCTCGCTGATACCCAAAACAGCATACTTCATAAAATGTACAAACCGCCGACATACGATGTACCTGCACAATTTTACGAGGTAAAAGCTTTGTGCCAACGTGATAAGTACATAGAAAGATTATCTCACTCTTCTCATTTCTTCTCTCCTGCACACATATCCCACCTTGTCTTAATTTGACTGAGTTGAGTGGTTCTCGAGGTATTAACTTTCGCCCAATGCACACACACCTTCTCTGGAAAACTTCTCTCAGTAAAATGAGATCCTTCAACTTCAGTCAGAGAAATAGAATTTGCCAACTGAGGAGAAAAAAATAAATATTGGAAAATCTGTGGAAAAGTCCATATGTCAGAGTTGTATGGAATCATGGAATGGGAAAAGCAATATAATATTGTAGACCGGCAGATTATCATGGAAAACACGAGCTGTATAGATTCTCACGTCACATCTTACGGCTGAGCTGAGACATATTTTTAAACGGCAGATCTTATCTTTCATTTTGAATAAGTAATAAAAATACATTACAAAGTAGTATATTCAATACGCTCTCTACGCTATAATATATTGCCTATATGTACACAACAAAGTGCTATCACAAGGCTAATATTGATCAGCAGTTGGAATTCAGCAAAATCAGCTAATATTTTATGCATTTGCCTGTATGCAAGAAATTGGAAAGGAAAACCTCATCATTTATTCGTTGAAGGAATTGGAGTAGCAAGCAACCATAGCCTACAAAATCGAATTGACAGGAGAAAGAAAAATGTTGTAAACTTAGAAGTAGCTAGTCTTTTGAGCTTTTCCCGAAGACGAACAAGCTATAATGCTGGATAGCAGATAAAATTGGTTCTTCTTTGATTGATAAAACATCAAATGAATAAATTATTCCTTTTCTTTCTTGTCATTTTGCAATCAGAACGAGACAAACTCACAGTGCAAAAATTATAACGCTCTAGGACATCACATCTTTTATATCGAAAACTCTTTCAGCATTAAAATAAAGTTGGAAAGGATTAGTTTCCGTTTGTATATAACCCTCTGTAGAAACATTTTTCGGCAAAGAAAGCAGACAGCCGAATGAGAAAGGAAATGAGAATAATTTCATAAGATTAGTGTTCACAATAAAAGAGGAAAGGAATGATGATTATGAAAATTTATATTAAAATTTTCTACATCAAAGTAAGATGAGATGACAGGTGATGATATAATGATGAAGGTAACAGGTTGAACTGGCTACATATTATTTTTTGAGTAAGCTTATCTTAACTACAACAATTCTTCGTTATTTCTCATAAAATTGAGCATCCCTATGAACTACTTATAACACTACCCTTTCCATACACCTACCTCTACTCCTTCGTTTTGATATAAAAAGCATCTTATAATTTCAATTTGCTACGCTGAACGAACAAACGAAATTTCAAATTTTTTTCTGTTCTTCGTTTTTTGTAATTACTATGATGAACTTTTTCGTTAAGTTGAAAATTAATTTGCACTAAGGAGCCAAAAATTTAGGCAGTGTTAAGCATTAAACACTTTCTTTTGTCCTTTTTCCCTTTCATTTTCCCACCTTAATCATTTTCGTTTTTACGCATTTTCCTTCAATTTTTGAAGAAACAACGACACGCACCGGTTAGTATTCAGAGAGAAAAATAATAACGATGAAAAAATATAATGACGATGTCGGCTTATTTGCATGTACACTAAAGTGGAACGTGAAACAATTGTATTAAAGGATAATATAATTATTACATTTGATTATGTTGTTCCGTCAGAAGACATTAAAGATGTAGGAGAGAAATGGACGTGTAGAAAAAAAGAAACAGCTTTCTAATTTTTCTCCCTTTTACAGGCAAAGAAGAAACACTGTACAGTTCATAATAATATTTTGGAATATAACAAAGTAGGCATATATTTTATAGATCTACTCAATTTAAGCAGTACTTTTCTCCACGTCCTTTTAATTCTCTTTAGCCCAGACAGACACACATTCCTTTTCCCTTCTTTTTTCTCTCTATTTTTCTACACGAATGAAATGAAAAAGTTTCATTTATGCATGAGGGTCTACAAATATAAAAAATCCTTGCCTGTTTCTAGTTTTAATTTCTTTTGCCCGATGGTCGTTGGCCTTTAGTTTTATGTTAAGTCTTAGTCACAACTATGTATTATATCTTTTTGTATACGTGACGCGAACACATTTTCTATTTCTTGAATACAAAATCTCTTAATTTTTTCACTTGACTTTTCTTCAACGGTCTTTTCTCTAATTTACACATACTGTCCATCCATCAGTTTCAAGTATTCTAAAAATAACACTGTTCACGTTTCAGTGTACATCAAAAACATTTTAGAAACCTTTTGAGAGAAAGAAAAGAGAAAATGGAAAGACGATTACTTCAGTCCTGATTGAAGAGGAAGAGTAGCTATTTCCATGAGGTCCAGCTCAAAAGGGATGCATACCTGGTTTCCTACTTTCTTCCGAAATTAGGTCTTGTATTGCATCCTTTTAGTTTCACAGTATCTCCCATAACCTTTTCCTCTGTCTGACGGGAGAAAAACTCTATTTATTCAACCATTAGATGCGAACACACAGATATGTAACACCATCCACATTCACGTTATTTAAGTTACAGCACACGTGTTCACAGGTCACAAGCACGGGTTCAAGACTTTTTAAGCTAAACCTAAACTGTGCTACACACACAGTCTTCTTGTCTTTTCAGTTTTGATAAAGAAAGGTGAGTACGATGGCATTACAATGTTATTATAGAGGTACACGTTTTCGCGTAACAAAAGCAAGAAATAGGAATGTCGGAGCAATTTGTGCCCTGTCCGTCTTATCCGAGATTCTGTAAGTCACTAAAGGCGAGGAGCCAGCAGGCTTTTCTTGTCTCATGGAATGGAACGAAGAGGAAGAGGAAAGAAATGGTACATATGCAATATTCAGGCAACAAAGCTGAAGTAAATTTTCACTCAGTTTTCTCTCACTTTGCACGCTAATGTTTCTTTTGGACTTTTCTTGCAAAATTTTTGTGTGAAAAGCAAACAGAAGGAGAGAGCACACACGACACTTGTTTACATTCTTTGTATGCACACGCACGTCAATTTTAGCTTTAATTTTTCCTCGTAGGTCTCTATTTTTTCCGCAGTATTTTGCATACACACGACGGTAAAAAAATACACGAAAAACTTATTCACAACTTAGCACAACATTTACGCAGTACGAGGACAACGAGTACCTGGAATTTCACAAAATGCTCCGCAGACTCCAAACGCAATAATAATAGCAAAAAGTCGAAAAAAATGAACGGAGTTTTTTGTTGAGATTAAAGAGTATGTAGTTGACTAGACGAGGGCAAAAGGAGAAGGAAAAGTTTCAAGTATACTAACAAGTTTTGCACATATTCACCTCTCTCTCTCTGGTGAAATACTATACGCCACAAACGTCGTAGTAGTAAAGTAAGTAGCACAACACCGGTGTGTCGTCCTCTCGTTTTGTTTCCTCTACTTTCCCCTCTAACTTTCCTTTATTTTCATTCTGCAATAATGATAGAGGAGGTATGATGTGGTGTGGTGCGACGGTAGTAAACTAACCCGTTCCTTCAGTTTCAGGAGCTCAACTGCCACCAGTATCGTGCATGCTGTTGCCTTTTTCCTTTTTTTAACTCTCGCTCTCAGTTACAACTTACAAACTCACCAGCAGCATCAGCAGAGCACCAAACTTTCCTATCATTCTCGCACAGTAAGCTTTGGTCTGGCTTTTCAGCAGAATTATAGCTGTAGTTGGTGGCAGTGGTAACAATGCAGTCGTTCTTTACAGCTCCTCCATTTCTACTACGACTGCTACTCCTACTACAAGTTGTACAAATCACAAAAAGGAAGAGAAAGCTGCTTGGTTTGGTTGGGTGAATAGTGAATGCATGCATGTTTATTGTATGGTAGTAGGAGGAAAAACTACAACGGTGTTGTCAGCATAATATTCCATTCAGAACGGTTGGAGCAGTCCGTGTAATATGCATGTGGGTCGTTTGCTAGTTGAGCAATAATGCTGATACTCTTGTTGTGAAGGAATGTAACATGTATATTCACTGGATAAAACTTTTAAAAGAAAGGTACTATATGTGTGTACAATTTTTACATATTTGTGTGAACTTGTTTTGCTTTTTGTGTATTATTGGTTGGGTGACGATGATGGTAGTGGTGAAAAGAATAAGAGGTGCATGACTGCGTCTTTTCCAATTTTTTTTCGTCGTGTTTTGTTGCTGCTCTTGCTATACCATCTCTTCTGTTATATATGAAGTACTTTGCTTTACTGCTACTGTTTGTCTGCAGGCGTTATAGCAAAATATGAATGGTAGCTTGTTTCTCTTTTTCACTCATTTTTTCATGATTTCTTTTCTGATCCTGAGTGTTCAGCATTTTACCCACACTTTTTTCTTCCTTTCAGTCAGTTACTTTTGTGTGTTGAATGGCAGTGGCAATGACACAAGTGGTAAGCAAGCTGAGGTGAGCGTTACTTTATTATGTGAGGGGAGATATTGGCTAAAATATATATTTTGGTTGACCTGCATATATCGGATAAACAATGTGGCTATATACATTTATATGTGCAAATATATTTTAACAGGATGTGTGGTGTATTGTAAGCATTAATACATTTCAGGTTGAATGACATTCTTTTGCTTACACACAAAAATATTCTTTTGTTCGAATGAAAGATTGTTGTAACAGCACAACAGCAGCTGCTTTCTTGCTGATAAATCTATTTTGCCGGGGAGTAAAGTAAAAGTTTGGAAGAGCTGAGTAAAAATGGCTATTTTGGAAAGAAACTTATGTACAGCATTAGAGAAATATTATATTATTGATATTGAAAACTGCGTGATTTGCTTTTAACATACATTGTATTTAAAGTGGTTCAGTGTGTGTGTAGGAAAAGAGGAAAATGTATGAAAAATGAGGATATTTACGGAAGTGACTGCATTTCTTACAGATGGCAAGACAATATTTTTTGTGGAAGAATATTCTTTTTATTGGGAAAGTCTGCTTTGCTAAATGCTAAATTTCCCCTGGAATTGTAGACGAAATATGCTTAGGTTTAGGTTGGTCGTATAATCGTAAATGTGCATATACACCTATAAAATTCTTACAAAATGCGTATATACTCTGGCACAGAGATAGATGATTACAGATTAAAGCATAAAAAGCAGGAAATCACGGTTGAGTAGCTATAAAAGTAAAAGAAAAGGAGAAAGGGTGTTTGATTGAATGAGTGAATGGCTGACAGGCTTGTTGATAAAGTCGTTTGTTATTGTTCGTATGCAGATAAAGTATTTTTGTGGAAAGACGAGGTAAACAATACTGATCAAAAGCAGAGAATTCTTTTGCTTTAGCAGCACTTTCTCCACGCAATTTACAGGATGTTGCAGGAGCCAGGATTTACACTGTAAAGCTGTTGGCTCAGAAAAGTTTATGGTGATCGATGTTTTTTTTCTGGTCCTTTTCAACCAGATTTGATTTCGTTTATAGAAGTCTATGCAAACAAAGGAACTTAATAATATGAATAGTGACGCATGAAATTGCAATGAACTGAGTTATAAAATTTCAGGTTTATTTGTTTTAGGGCGTTTGTGTCAAAATATGGTGAAAGGTTAATGCAATATTTGCATTCTTGAAGCAATAAAAAATTTCTCGTAAAAGTATCAGTACACTACATTGGTGATAAAAAAAAATTTCTCGGAAAGGCATTATTAGTTTGACGATTAACACTTGTAATTTGGAAATTTAAAATGAACTGGAAGGAACGATAAGCACTTTAGAAACGTATGGCTGAACTTGATCCAATATGCGAAGGAATTACCACTTGTCATTACTGATTTTTCGTAAATGTACGTCTTTAGTGAACTCATTGAACTTTGTACAAGTTTTCCAAGAAAACGTGAAAACGTTTCCAACATCAAAACAACCTAGCACCTTTCATGAAAATGTCAAAAACTAATAAAAATTGATGTAACCCTTGTCGTACCGAAGGAACGACGAGTCGATGCCGCTGTATTTTGCACACACATTTGTTATTTAATCGTTTTCTAGGAAGTACTTGACGAAATCTATATGCTCACAAGATAAAGCGGAGGTTCATAGTTCATTCGTAGTTGCTGATTTGCAGTATACAGTCACTTAACTATAAAAAGTGATGCATATATATTCATCGACCTCTCGTATGTGCTTGATTTTGCGTTTGCTTAAGATAGGGTGAAAAATAACTTATTTTCTCTAAAAATTTACGTTTCAAATGAATCTATCTCGATGTTTCTCTTCACATTCTTTCCCCATTGCCCCTTGTTGTTTTGTAAACGAAGCTATTATTTGAAAAAATTGTTATAATGCGGGCATGCTTATAGAAACATTTTCCAATACCGTCCTCAGTCGTGAATTCTATTCTTGAAAAGAAGTGAATCAATTTCGTTTTCCATCTTCTCTCTTCCTCTGCATCTGCCTCTTTGCTCCTTGCTTCCAATCTGTGCCTAACTGTAGCACTCCTTTGGAAACCTGTTTATTTAAAGAGACAGGAGAGGAGCACATAGCACTAGAACGCTGACGGCACAAGGACTACAGCGAAAACGTCATTGGAAATGTAAAAAATAAATGGTGGATATATGGGGTCTGCTCTCACGGTCGGATGTTTACAGAGATCAGAAGAAAAGGAGAAAATCCTCTGATGCTTCCCTTTCTGCATCTCTTTTTGCATAGCGTTCCTGCTGATACGCATAGGTATACATATAAATGAACGTGTTAATGCTCCGAATCTCATCATATCATCATTCCCGGAACCACCGGAGAAAGCAATAAACATATAAAAAAAATACTTGCAAGCCTACGCGATACAGTATAATATAAACAGTGCTGAATAAATGAGGAGAAGTAAAAGGCACAAAAGGCAATCCTCGTAGATGACAAAGGTAGGTGCAACGAATGTGTACTTGCCTTTTCCATATACGTACACAGTCATGTTGTGAAGCCCAACTAGCCTTAAAAGGGAGACAAAATGGAAGCATAAGAGATCTCAAATAAAATACAAAGAAAGACGAACAAAATACACATGGAGGTGGTAGAATTATTTAGAGATATTTGCCCTCTTCCATATATTATGCATCTAGCATAAAAACATCGTACTCATACCTATAGTGAAATCGACATTTTATTCTTTTGAACATGAGTACCACCTCAAAAAGCAGGTACACTAGTGCTAACACCGTAGTGCATAAATGAGTAAATACACAGAGCTCACACTACATTTATTTTGCGCACATATAATTCTGTGAATACAAATTCACACTCCAACTGCCAGCTGTTTCCTTTTGGGCTCTCTATGATTTTCTCGTTTTCATGATGCTGGTTTACTGTTTTCTCTCACAAAACAGACAAGAAGAGAACAGCCCTCATTTTCTCCTTCTGCTCTTTCATCTCATTTGTGCACTCCTTGTTGTGTTCCGCCTCACTTTTTTTGGATGTCCTTGTAAAATCTGCAAGAACACTTCGTTCCTGGTTTTGGTACGTACAACCAGTCCAAATCGCAAAAACAGTCTACTCTGATTAATCTAGCTACAATCTACAGTACGCTCCAAGCTATATTTTCAATGTATGCATATATTTCTGCATTCTGCAGTGTTTACAAAGATGATGATGCCAGTAAAAATCTAAGGAAATTGCCATTTCCTTTCCCGATTTTGGTAAAGAGCCGTAGTCGAAATACACAGTAATGCTATACCCAAAGTCTGTGTTTCGTTTTTAAGAGGAGCCAGTTGGATTGCTATTATTAACCACTTGTGCAAAATGCCAGCCAAACAATACATGATGATTTTACGATAGCATTGCTAAAAATAAAGAAATCAGCAGTTATCTTAGAACAACACCCTTGCACTGTTTATTATATCCCCAACGAACACTTAAATTCTTAAGAAAGCATGAATAAGAACGAACATACAAAAGCAACCATACATAAGTTAGCTGATATGACTATGCAACTCGTATTTACATACCTATATTATATTTTCTATATACCTTGTGCCCAAGTAGAAGAAAACGGCATACCTGTCTTATCTTCTTAGGTTAAATTTCCTTTCGGGCATTTTTAATAAAATTCCTTTCATGTTTACCGTAGATGATGGTGGTCTAAACGGCGACGGTAAAAGTTTTGGATGCAGTTAGGGTTAATACATACCGTCGAGAGTGAATTCATATTAAAAACTTGCATTCCCAGCTATTTAAGGTACCTAAAAGCTACCTACATTTTAAAATGAATATAAATACCACTTTAGCAGCTAAAATGAGCACTGCTCTCATAGTTTCAAAACTTTATTCGTTTACCATGTCATCGTCTGACACTCCGTATAATTAACTCTGCCTGTGTCCATTCCCTGCTCTGGATATTCTAGAATTCCTTTTTAAAATTCACAAAATTGAAAAATAAAGAAGTAAGGCATAAAATTATGTACTTGCTCCTGATATTCTCTGCTTGGAAAGGTTAATGTTTTCCGTAACTTGCAAATTACATACTTTAGTTCCTCATTTCTATTCAAGTTAGTGTACTAATGCACATGTTGCAAAAAACGTATTTCCTGTTGGTGAAAGGTGCAACACATTAGAGTCTTATGCCATGGTAAATACAGTTTTTAGAGGAAAGTTTGCAATTTTGCGAATCCTTTTCATTCTCCTTTACCTTATAAAGTTAGCAGGTCTGAAAGTGAGCCGAACTCTTGGTTGGTTGGTTTTGCTCAGTGGTTCAAACATTATAAATAATATGCATATCAGAAGATAAGCTTTACAGAAAGAGTCTAAAGTTCCCAACTTTTTTGCTAACAGCGTCATATAGTTGGGTAGTTTCTTTCCTCTCAACGAAATGAATAGTGGCATCCACGTACATATATGTATACCCTGAGTTTTCCTTTTTAGGCATGTAAAAGGCACAGTGTAGTGTAGTCAAGAATGGAATGGAAAAAAATGGTGCAGGTATGCCCGCTTTCTTTCTTCCACTAGATCGAAAAGATGCAACTTACTTCCGTAAATTATTGCGGAAAATCTATGTGAAAGCTTTGCTAAGTTAGCCTAAAACAATATTTAAAAATGTAAGGCATTTATGATGTTAGAGAATGGCTAGTATAGAAGATGATTTGAAATAGAACAACTTTTCGATGGCTGTGTACATTAGGCTAAAAGATTCTTAGTTCTATGTCTACTAGAGCTGGGACGCCTGGGACGGGGAAAGGGTGTACAGTTATGTATCAAGTAAGTGGTAGTAGAACTACGTAATCTAAACTCGATGTTATAATGTGTACTTTTTGCAATTCATGTAAATTGGCCTTGCACAACTTTTTTTCTGTGGTCATTAGTCGTTCTTGTATTTATACCTATAGATAAGATGGATCGTTGATAAACTAGTCACCTTGCAATAAATGCAATGCACGTGTAGTATGGTTCAGTTTCATTCCATAGCGTAATGGAATAATAGATCAAAAGTTCTACATACTCGGTGTAATTTGATAGGATAAATGAATGTAGATAAACCATATAAACGTAATGGCCTTAATCGATAGAAGGATCGACAAATGACTAAGGCCATATATCTGGAATTTGGAATATGTGAATTAATGTACTATTTGGTAAAACATCAAGCAAGCACATTTAATGAGGTCAGCAATACCTATCTAATCACTTTTCAATTGCTCAACTAGGAAAGGTAATGTGTACCACATAACATTTTACAATCATATTCATTCTTCACAACATTCAACTATAATATTTCATACATCAGCTCAAAATTTCAAATTTAGTTGTAATTCGAGCTTAGAAAAAATAATATGTCAAATTCTAAGCTTAATCCAATGTGGGTGGACACCATTTTAATATTTTAATTTTAGTATGTTTCGGCATATGGAAAGGTAGAATAAAGTAAAATATATACGACTGGAAACCCTGTACATGGAACTCTTTTCTACTTCTAAAATTCAACTTTTCTCCGAAATTATAAA
>JAQIXW010001904.1:0-17300 GCA_034700685.1 Willowsia buskii | reverse complement strand
ACCGATTACGATTGTTGCGAATTCGAACATGTCGCGTTTCCTGGTGTTGGAATCAAATGTGCCGTCATATTCTTCAGAAATTTCGTTGGTTTTCCTGAGTTTTAGATATAGCTGCAGTAGATGTGCAAACATGAAATAGCCGCCGCCGCCAAAGGCTCCGAGAATCCTGGATAAAATATTTACCACAAATTAATTTTAATTTAAAAATTTTGTTGTTTTTTATAGAAAAAATACTTACATGCTGAAGAATACCACGTTGTCTGGAAAGACGGCTTTGTCAGTTTCCTTATCGTAAGTTATCCATGTACCACCAAAATATTCCATATATTGAAGTCGTAACTTGACAAGTCTTATGGCGCGTTTTGAAAGCATTTTCTTTTCAAAATGAAATTTTCTAAAATCCGATTATTTTGCAATGAGCTTTGAAAACGCAAAACAACTTATTTAAAAATAATAAACGACTGAAATGACAGATCTGCTCAAGAGAAAAGCTCAAACTAAAGTATTGCCCCAGAACAACCATGTAGACCAAATGTTGCATAAATTGTTGAGCAACCTATTCTATTTTTAGTATCCACTAATGAAATATAATTCATTTTCATACTTTATTGATAGCAAGCCTTATCGTATTTGAATACATAACGTATTAAGCTCACCATGTATGACTTTGGTTTTAAATAATCAGATTTGCTAAAATATATAACTTTGTAATAAAACTATCTTATATAAGTTAATATCCTTTGCTATATTTATACCGAAATCCGATATATATATATGCAAAGAGTAATATATAAGTATTTTAAGGATATAATTTTTAGATATGGATCGGCTAATTAAGAATAGTAGGTAATGGTAATATTTTCAGTTTTGCGAGAGAAAAAGTATAATTGCATGATAAACCCCTGTGCACAAAAGACCAAAAATGTGTTTAAATGACAGAAGGAAAATGATACGCCTCCATGTTTTAAAATGATTATCAGCTTAGAACAAACCTACTTGACATTGATTTTCCTAGTACTGCATATTTCGATTTTCTTTAAACCGATCAATAAGTCTATCAATGCCCCGAAGAAATTGTTTCAACTATCTCATATTCCAATCAATATTGACATATTTGGAGAATAGATCCCATGTAAATGTAAATAGAGCGAATGTGAATTATGATATTAGATTTATTAATTATTATATATTCTATGTACAAAGATAATTTATACTAAGGAAATGAATCGTATTACCAAAGCATGAGTGTAATCGCATGGTCTAACCCAGACGCACAAAACTCTAGGAACGTATTTCTATGATAATGAAAAAACGGATATGCCTCTTCCACATAAAATGTGTTACGGCTTAGTGCAAATCTTCTAAACAATGTTTTTCTCGGAAGAACCTTCAACCCACTCTCCTTAAACCCATCCGACACATCCACCAAATCCCCGAAGAAATTACTCTGATAATAGCATATAGTCAAAGGTGTACAAACACTTGCAAAAATCGCCAAAAATCCCACGATCCCTGACTCCCACAAAACATTTTGATATTTTACAAAGAAGAACAGCAATATTGCAAAGCTCGCCGCCATACCGACCTGGTGCAAAGATACAAACACGCTACCCATTATCTCATTTAGGATTTCATTTAACAATCTTTGAGTTCTATACAGCATGCAAATTTCCTCGTCTTCCATATTTCCAAAGTATCTAAGTAGTAGACAGTTCCGTATAAAAAAACGCCAATTAACTAATTAGGAAGCCAAAAAACAGCGCGAAGAAAACGCCAGTATGAGGATTAGTATTTAATTTAATTATATTTGAATACATTATAATGACGATAAAACTACCACTTTTATTATTATAAATTCAATCCAATAATATAATTTTCACTACTCTTGGATATAAACTAGATACTTTTTCATAAAAAGACGACAACAGCTATCAACAATATCTCATGAATAAATATAAAGAAGTATTATGCCTCAACAAAACCAGTGTTACGCTCAATACAAATTAGATTATGTTGGTAATCCAATTTTGTGTAGCAATGAAGTTGCATGAGCAAAGCATGACCTAGCAGGTAAAAACGAAGTATCGGAGACAGTCTGTTTTTGTCAGCAGAACAACTATGCAGAAAAAAGACAGCCTGAATTTTTAAAAGCTTTAACATGTATTCATGTTACTTCTGCCAAAACGCTAGCTTTTCTAGCATTGAATTGTTATTGACACACATAGAAAATTGTCATACTTGTTATAACTCAGATTGTAGAAAACGTTATCATTCAGGACTTTGCAATGGGAAAAATTTTTGTTTCCGATGTGTCATTTGTTTTTATTCTGATAGCAACATATTAAATATAATAAAACATTTACGTACTGAACATATTTGTTTTTATTCTGATAGCAACATATTAAATATAATAAAACATTTACGTACTGAACATTTGTGTAACAAATGCTATCACCAAAATTGTGTCTGTGGTAAGTTAATATTTGTTACAAAGTTTGTTTTTATTACATTGGTTTATGTTTGGCAATGCATGAAATAAATGTATTTACAGCCGAGTCAAGTTCTGAATCCCCGACTGTTATAACTGATCGAAGCAACTCCAATACCAACATTTTATCAGTAAGTCAACCTATTCCACAAGAGGATGAAATACCTGGACCCTCAAAGATTACTAATCGATTCATAAGGTTCCAAAACATTGAGGATGAAATCGACTATCTCACAAATGAAAATTCGGAGAGGAGTAATAACAAAATTTTATATGAGCATATAAAACATAGCTACTGTAAGTATTGTTTTATACGATTTTTGAACTTAAAAGAGTTTCAACATCATTTACGAGATCATCACTCTAATATTTATGTCTGTCCTCCAGAGCAAATTGGTGGTACTAGAGATCCGTTGAGTTTAGACCTAACAAATACATATTTTGACGATATGATAACAGTTTATGAATCAAATTTTGATAGTTTAATTATTTATGATATTAATGCTCTCTATTCTGCTTTAAACAACAGAATATTTGAAATATTACGTGAATTTTTGAACAGACATCAGTTGTTTTGAGTGCAGTTTTCTATTGATTTACAGTTTAGCAGAGAAGATAATGAAGGAACTACGAGATACGCATTTCCATATTTTCATGGATTTTTAATGACAGTAAATCATGAAAATGATTTGAATTTTGTTGTGAAAAACTCTCAAGAAGTATTCAATGAGAGAATCGAGAGGTATGAAAGAAATGGTTCTGGATGGAAGCTAGACAAAATTTTAAGTTTTAGAATGACAGTGTCTGAATATAATCCGTTATCTATTGGAACACATTTTTCACTACCAGAAATACTTAGACACAAATCGCATTCCATTATAAATCCTCCATCAGGTAGCAGATGCTTCATGAAAGCTGTTGTCGCTCATGACGATATTCATGGGGAAGAAGCAGGTACTGAATACAGCCATAAAAAGAGAACCTTAGAAAGCAATAACTTCTATAGAAGTCGCTTGCTCTCAGGGAAAGTTAATTGGTCAGGGTTAACAATGCCATTTAATCTACAACAATACAATAAATTTTGTGCAAATAATCCGAATATTGGTTTGTCAATTATAGAGTTTGATTTAAAAAGAGCTGATGCTTTAGATGAAGACAACGCAGATAACGAATTAAACTTTGAAGATGATGAGATTAGAGCAGAAATTGAAGAATTGTTAAATAACACATCAGACTATTCAATATATTATAAACACAGAAAGGAATTGTGCAAATTTATTCGAAACGCTTGTGTACCAATTAAAATGTGTGTTGAAGAAAAAAAAATTATGATTGATTTGCTAATGATTAAAAATGACGAAGATGATTCGTATCACTTCCTATTGATAACCAATTTATTTAGATTATTAGCAAGACCTGGCTATCATGGTGTTAGGCATATATGTAGAAATTGTTTCTTTTCTTTTGGAGATAGTTATCAAGATCACAAAAAATACTGTAATGAATTTTCACCACAAAGAATTGACTTTCCCGACAAAAAATATATCCAATTTGATTCCTATTATCGAATGTTAAGACACCCTTTTGTATTTTATTGTGATTTTGAATGTTTGTTAAAACCTATTGATGATAACAATCAAACAAATACTAGAAAAACGCATGAACATATTCCATTTATGTACTCTTACATTTGCGTCTCACACTTAAATGAAATTGTTGCGAAGAAAGTCTATCGTGCAAGAGATGAAAATGAAAATGTTGTGAAAAGATTTCTAAAAGAAGTACTTGATCTTTCTCATGATTTAGTTCAGATAATGAGAGAATGGGAAATAGTAGCCAGTAGTAGAATGGACAACGTACCACCCGAAATTGATCACATGATAAGGTATAATCCAGAATATGTAATAAATTACGAATGTGGATTTTGCTCACAAAGATTTACCGAAATCGATAATGTCGTGAAGCATCATTCTCACATACCTGATAGAGATGGAAATTTCAATTTTCAGTTTTTATCACATTTAAGTTGCAATATAAAAGCAGAGCAGAGAAAATACATAAACTGCTTTTTCCACAATGGAAAAAACTATGACTCGCATTGGATATTAACATCCGCTACTCCAGATATTGTATCAAATGTAGAAATTATAGGGCAAAGTACCGAAAAAATTATTTGTATTTTCTTAGATAAAAATGTAAGAATTTTAGATAGTTATTCTCATTTGAGTCATTCACTGGAAAGTCTTGGCAAAACTTTGGACCCACAGGATTTTATTTTTACTCGCAAAGTATTTGAAGCACTAGGAGAAGATACACTTCAGTTGCTAATGGGGAAAGCTGCTTTCCCATACTCATATCTTACTTCATTAGAGCGTTTACTTTCTACTACTTCTTTACCCGAAAGACATATGTTCTGGGATGAGTTGCGTGAAACTGACGTTGATGAAATGTCCTACAATAATGCATTAGCAGTTTGGGATGCGTTGGAATTAAATAATCTAATGGAATATCTTGAATTATATGCAATGTGTGACGTGTGTGTGCTAGGGGATGCCTTCCAACGATATAGGTCTTGTATTTATGATAATTTTCAAATAGTATGTGCATGGTCATTTAGTTTGCCAATGGTTACCTTTGATTGTGGATTAAAATTCACAAAAGCAAGGATTGAAGCAATTAGTGATCCTCAGCAACTTGTATTCATTGAAAATAGTGTGCGTGGTGGTTTTGCAAGCTCAGGAGATGCAAGACGTATTTGCAGCAATAATAAATTGACTCCAAATTATAACCCCTCAAAACCAACAACCTGGATAACTGTTTTAGATTGTAATTCTTTATATGCTTCATCAATGACAATGATGCTAAGTAAGGGGAACTATAAATGGGCGAGTAACGAATTCTTGTGTTATCTTCAAGAACATAAAGAATCTGCTTTCCTAGCAATCACACTCATCGACATCGGATTCACTGTGATTAGAAGTATTGAAGGCAATACTTGTTTCAACCTGAACTCTATTACTAGACCCGAATCCTAAAGTGTTTCTCTCAGCAGATTCTAAATCATGATCAATTTCAACAACTTCGCAATTTTTAAAATTCTCAACAATTGCCTGGGCAAAATGTTCACCTCTTGAAATATTGACATCGTTTTCGCCAATGTTGAAAAGAACAACATAAACTACTCCTGTCAATTACTCCAGCTACAAAATCAAGACTACAAATGTAATGATGTTAATTATTTATTTATTTAATCTTTATAATTTGTTATAATTACCTCCAACAATTACACTGTTCAGATAAGTAAAACTTGACCGACCAGCAATACGAATATATGTATTTTTTGGTGGTCGAACACAAATCCCTGTTGAAATTTTTGCTTTTCCACCAGAGGGAATGCACACATCTTCGTCACTAAATATTTACAAGTGATATTAGACAGCTAGTTTTGCTAATTACTAATTGATGTATTAATTAACTAACCTGTAAAGATCAAGACCCGCAGACATTTTTGTATGTCTTGTTGGTAATTTTGCAGTGCCCGTAGCACGCTTCACTAGTATTTGTCTACTCATGTTTCAGATATTTCCGAACAAATATATGTACAATTATAATTTACTCTGGGAGGACAAAATCAAAATCTCTGGTTGAGTTGCATTTCAGAACTGAGCCAAAAAGGGAAAAGATATTTGTTCTTATAAGACCAGAATCTGCCCATGCTGAAGCAATGAAAAATACCAAGTGTGGCAAATCTTAGCAAATATTCATGTTTAGCAAAAGATTTTCGTTGTTATTTCGTTTGAAAATTGTCAGCATTGCAGGATATTCTGACTGACTGCGATATGAGATACTGATATCATGCACATTTATGTTTTCTGATTCATGCAATCCAACTCCCTCAGACAATCGGTATATGCAAGCTGCTGATATTAACTTGACATTGTGTAAGTTGCTTGCATTCTCATAAAATTTGAGACATTGCAATATTACTCCCGGAACAGTATTGTTCATAGGCATATAAATAAATTGCATGTTAGAACCTGTACGAGGTTGCCTTGTTATGTATATTGCTTTTCCTCTTGCTTGACTGTCACAAAACCAATACTTAATCCGATTATCATCACTAGGAGATGAAAACATATTTTTATACCGAATACCCTGGTTTTTTGTTTGCATGTACTCAACAAGCTTTTGGTTCAATGGTAATGGCAAACAACATCCACTTATGGAGCTGTTTATAATGCTGCTATCAAAATATCTGTTGAATAGGAAATTCTTATGATGACATGTGTAAACATTTATGTTTGAATCATTTGCTGTCCCAAATAAGTCCGGTATTACTTCCATTAAAACATTGTTAGCCATCGTTTCCTGTGTAATGTCCACTGCTTGTATGCTTCTTCGTGACACTGTAGGAAGTTGTATAAGTTGATTCTCGGGAACATCTGTATCCTGCCGTAGGTACGGTTTTTTCTTTGGTGGTGTATGCTCCGGTTTGCTTCTCTCCCTTTGTTCTCTTTGTTTCCGTGAAAGAAGCTCTCGTGATGATGATGATGATGATGATGGTACTTCGCTCAAAGCATTTTCCTGTGTTGATGGAAACTGAGTTTCCAGTAAATCATTCATTGTTTGATTTAATTCGTCATCTGAGGAGTCTGTCAAATCATGTACTTCAGCACTTCCAGTTTCCACATTTAGATCCGCAATTGTTTTTGGATGCCAGAGCATATATTTTGCAATATCTGTATACTCTGTTGTTGTTGGTAACTTTGCCCACATATCTGGATTAAGAAGATGCTGTTTCCATCCATTTCCGTTTGGAAATTCTTTTAGCCATGCAGATATAGTTGCTGACCAGCCATAGTTTTTTATATAATAAACTGGATCAGGACCTTCCAGCTTAGAGAAATCGTCTCCATCAAAACATCCAACAGCAAACGCTTTAATCATAGCGTACAGCCCTCTACTTTCGGCTTGACATTCCTCGTTCATGTGGAAGCATGGGGCAGTGATGGGATTGCAGTCTGCGTAATTCCATGCTGCTGAAGCATATAATAATTTGTTTGGTCGAATATAGTCAGCAGGGATTTCGTACTCACTTAAAATCCTGCAATTAAAACTTTCACAGCCTTCCTTAGGTTCACCGTATATTGGTTTATGATGAATTTTGGTTGAGTATCCAGCGCTGCGGGGAAGTGGTAATAGAGTTTTAAACTGCTCAGTTGTCAAGATTTCATTTGCGTACATAGCCACAAGACAGTAAAAATACTCATGAACAGGACTGCAATACTCGTCTTCGTTTTTAGTTTTTCTATGAGGACAAAGATGGGTAATAGGCAATTTATTAACTCGATCATAATGCACTCCGTTCACTGGACCGACACTTCGATCAATTTTTTTCATAAAAAAACCACAACACCCATTTCTCGGTCCAGTCTTTTGTGAGCGAATTCGCTTGTTCCACACTTCTAGGTTAAAGTTTGCCATTGTAATAAAGTTACAACGATCATTACAACTCGAGCACGAAATTACTATTTACTCTGTTTCACTTTTACCAACTCTTCTTTATAGAATGAATATCTAATTGGATCATCGGTCTCATTCCTAGCGATTTTATACATAGGAGGATTGCATGGTATGATTTGTCTAATAACGTAGCTATCTTTATCAAAATTGGTATAATAACCCTTTCTATACGCTTTCTTTTCTTTTCTCTTTAGCCTGACATCACCTACTTTTAGACTATGTTTTACTATGGGTTCTTTTTTCCCGTACAGTCGCTCCCAAATTGACCACTGATTTGATAAAGTTACTGAGGAGGGTTCTGTTTTAATAGAGGAGTGATATGTGTTTTGATATATATTGACAAATTGTTGTAATTTATGGATAAAACGCTTAGTATTGTGTTCAGTCATGTACTTTGCAATAATTTTGAATAGCGACTGTATTACTCGTTCTACATTTCCTGCTTTAATGGCCGTATTCCTGCAGAAGTGCGAAATATTTTTATTTTTATAATACTCTAATGCTTTCTTTGAAACTAGTTGGCTCCCGCGGTCGGTTTCCAAGTTTGTGGGAACAACGTTAGCTCTATGAAAAATCTTTTCAAAAGCTTTAATCACTTCCTCTGCAGTTTGTTTTTTCATACTTTCCACGTACAGTTTCTTACTCATTACATCAACACAGAATAACAAAAACCTATGGTTATAATTTGATTTAGGGTATGGTACATATTTTATGTCTGCCTGCCACATTGAATGCATATAAGGACTGTAGGTTATTCTCCTTTTTATACGATTTCTCTGAAATGGTAAATGCTGATTATATGTTGAGCTGGCTGCTAATTCAGCTCTTACCTCCCTTTGGGGCTTATTGAGTAACTTTGAAAGTTTTGAAGCACTGGTGAAAGCACCAGGCTTTTTTATATCTAAAAAATTCTCTAGCACAGACATTTTAACAATGAGCTATAAATAAGTGTATACTTGTGCTTTTATTTCATTTGTGTATGAAGCCTCCTTATTACAACAACCAAGATGGTGAAGAACATAGTCAAGAATCAGCATTTTTTACGCAGTCTTCAGAAAGCAAAAAGAGCTGCTAGAAAACAATTAATTAGGAACGCCACCAACACTCAAATAAAATCTATTCAGGAGATTGCTTTAAATATCTTAAATAAAAACGTTCCGGTCAACAAAAATGCTCTCAAAGTACTTTCCCGTCACAAGAAGCAAATACAAACTATAGCATCAAGAGGAAGCAGCATAAAAACTAAGAAAAAACTACTACAACAAAAAGGAGGATTTTTACCCATAGCATTGAAGTTAGCCTTAGGATACCCGGCATCACATCTGCTTTAAAATGCAAGCTAACATTTAAAAAATGAGGTTGATACCTGAAACCCTATATGAAAAATTGATGCGTAAACAAAATGAGGATCAAGACATCAGTAATGAGTTAAAACTGGAAACAACAAAGAAAGACCTGCTAAATAAAAAACTTCCCGAAGATTTAAAAATACTTTTGTATCAACATTTAGCACGTGATTTGAATGCAAGAAAAACGAGAAGAAAGTCAAAGCCTGTTCCCGTGAAAACGATGGAAGATGACAAGGAGAAAGCAAGTGAAAGTTCAAACAATTCAGTGGATGCAATCCCAAAGTATGTAAATGAAATTGGTTCAAAAAAAACTGTGGACATATGTAAACTATTATTTGCGTATAATATTCGACCGAATACATCAGATACTGTAACTGTCAACGGAAATGAAATTCCTGGCAGCAGTTTCAAGCAACTACTAATTGGATTAACAAATCATAAAACTGGATATGTGTCTGGTCTAACTGAAGCTTTGAATGAAATCCCTTATGATGTCTTATCTGGAGTTATTCCAAAAACGGTTTTAAAGTTTAAAACTAATTCAAGCAAGAAATGGACAACAATATGATTGGATATAAAGAAATATTTATTTCAATTTAAAACATGTACATTTTTGATTAATTGAATAAAAGTTTCTATATTTTGGAATTGATTTTAATAAGCTTAATACATAACGTTTAACCTTAAGATCATTTATTTTAAAATTCCTTGAAAAGCATTTGTAAATTATGTTCATACCTATACCACGTAGTCTCTTTTCTAACATAAATATAATATAATGACCACAAGTATCTGACACATCAGCTTGCAGTCGAATCCTTTTTTGAATAATTCTTAAATTATTTTTACGAGCAAAATTAATAAAACTGTTATTGTATTCATTTACATCTATTCCGTACGAACAATAAAATTCTAAAGGACCATTAGCATATTCAAGAAATAAACCCAGCCAATGTTGACCGCTATTCTGTGATGTGTCGGAATTGACGCACAGAAACATTGGAGTTGTTTTTATTACATAATTATCTAAATAATCGCATGGTATAACATCATACTGTGATTTTCTACATCTTGCTAACTTTGCGAAATAATTATATATTGTTTTTCTATCCATTATAATGGTAAACTAATTAAATTCTTGAAATTCTATGGTTTTATCGTTATAAATGTTCAAAACTGCTGGATATTCGAAGTATAACAAAACTGTAACTGACTGCGTAGTGGCTGTCTTAAATCGTAAATGTATATTCACTGTTCCATGTTTTGGTAATGAAAAATTTTCGTCATTCAAAGAATGAGCCAAATCAAATATAAACATGGTCTTTCCTTTGAGATATTCCTTTAAAGTTATGTCTATAGTGGGGTCTTCAAGATTACAACCTAACCCTGAAAAAATACTGTAATAAGCTTCTAAATATCGTCTGGATGTAATATCACAATCTATTGTTTGCTCCAGTCCTTTCTCAGAATTTACTGTTATTTGCACTTTAGTTAAGTGTTGGTCATTAAAAAGTAGAGCATTTTTAGTATAGTCCCCAGCTAAATTAGCACTTTCTATCAAGGCAACTACCATTCTGCTAGGTAAAAGTCCGTTAATAACAGAACTGTTGTCAACTTGAGTTGTTCCTGTGGGAATGGAATACGTTTTAATCTGACTTTGATTGTATGGGTAGATAGCAGGATGTTGCTGCCAAGTCTGTAAATGAGCAAGTGCTATGGATGGAAGCAATGTATGCTTCATAACCTTGAGTTTTGCTTCCAGTATTTCCAATTTTATGTCCTTCTTACCAGTCCCACTGCATTCAAGTAAAAACGAATCTGGAGCTCTATGTAAAACTACACGGATATCAAGTCCAGGAAGCAATAATCGATCCAACTTCCATAAGTCACTATTAATAGCACCAAGTAATTCAAACTCTCTTGACTGTAGAACAAGTCTGGATCTACTCTGCCAGCCTGAATCAGTTTTGCTAGTAGCATCATCCTGGTGAAAGTATCCTGAAGCTTCAAGTTGAGATTTCTTGTAGCTCTGGGAATATGATAATACGTTTTCAATGTAACTTCTATAAGGTTGCAAATTGTTGGTCTTTGATGTTATTTCAACTTCTTGTATGTAACAATTTATTCTTTCAAATATACTGTTCAGTAAATTATTTGTTGTTCCGTAATTTAAGACACCAATATCAGTAATAGCAGGAAGCGCGCTACCATCCGAGTCGGTTACTTTGCATCGAAGATACAACAAAGTTTCTCTAGTGTTGATATAACATGTATCGTTGCCCTGTAAACAATATTTTTTATTATTATTATTATATTATTATTATTATTACTTGTTTACCATCAGCATTTTCAAGCCACTTTTTTTCAATACAATAAATGAATGCAAATGCTTACCTGAATAAAAAATACTAATGGAGCCTGTCTAACTGATGTAGATGTTTGTGGGTAAACATCTTGAATCATAGTTGACTCAATTGAGAAGTCATATTTGGGGGGGCTAAAAATATCAGTTTCCTCCCTTATTACTTCAAATTTTGGCATACGCGAGGACATATTGTATTTAAAATAAAAAACTAGGTACGTTTTTAGTATTTTTCTTCTTTCTTTTGACTTTTCTACCAGCTTTTGTCTTCCTTTTTGGTATTTTTAATTTTCGTTTTGTTTTTCGTCTAGCGGTTTTTTCCTCTTATGGAGAGATTTTTTACTGCGTGCACGTCGGCGACCAGACCCTAACTGTTCATTAATAACTTGTTGTCCACTTTTTTTAATAGCTGCTCCCGCATGTTTCTTAAAACTTTCCTTAAAAGATTTATCATTTCCGAGCACGTCTGTAGCTATGTTTTTTACTGCCTCCGTAGCGTGGGGAAGAACATATTTTTTGGCAGCCGGAAAAAGCCAATTTTTTGCAAATGGAATGATTCGGGAAACTACTGAACGTAAAACTGACCCCAATCCTGAACCTCTCTGACGACGGGTACGAAGAACATAATACTGAATATTATTATCCAGTGATCCTCCATACTGAGGTGAATAAACCTTTAAGTAGTGTTTGATACTTTCGTCTGTTGAATACATATTATTGCTTTATTCTAAAATGCAAAGTAAGATTAATTTGTCCTAGCTCAAATGGCAATATGTCTCCTGATTCCGACCGAATGTAGATGTGTATGTTGTCAACGAAACTTCTATTCAGACTGATGTATTGTGGATTAAGAAACTCCTTTATAATTAGTTCTCCGTCTCTTCCATCATATTTACACACTCTTAGAAGCGGGGCAACGGTGTCCCCTACCCTTTGACTTCTAACTATATCACAATATATATACATTTTTGTTTGACCATACTTAAAATAAACTGGGAACAAAGCATCCATGACCATGTTGTTTTTATCACCGATGTAGCTAGTTTTGAATTCTGAAATACCTAATATTGATTCAACTCTAGACGAAAACTTTAAACGTTTGCTTAAAAATTGATTAAAGCTATCATAAATTTGTACATGGTTATTTAAAATTGAAAATCGAAAACCAGAAAGCTTACGATTCAAAACAGCAATCAATTCGTAATAACTTCTAATATCCCTATCAGCCTTTATAATTTCATACTCAACATTGTCATCTGACTGGATATTTATATCCTGATACCCAAAAATATACTCTATGTCAAACAAATGACCACTTGATACTGCGAAATATTTTTGAGGAATTTGTGTATGTATTTGAAAATTTCGTTCTTCTTCATTGTAAAAGTAACTAGCATCCTGTAATGCTAAAGCATTTATCACTTCTGTTGAAAATGTTAGTTTCTTAATGACATGTGGCTTGGTGTAAACAATAATTAGAGTGTTCCCAATAATATTTAACGAAATTTCCACCTTATTTAGTAACCTCTCTAATTCAGTAATAAGATTCCAAACAGTATCCAATTGTTTATCAGTCACAACCTTTGCGTGTGAGCATAATAGCATTATGTTGTCTTCAGTGGAATCAGCGTTCGCAGTTGTGACATCAAGTAGATTAACTTTTTGCTCAATTGCACGTAAAAATGTGGCTTTAGAAAATACATGAGCTGTTATGTCTTCCTTGTCAAAAGCTGGCGTATTTTCAGGCAAGCTTGACAAACTCAAACCATTACGTTGAATATTTTCAACTTTTGTTGTTGGAAACACTTCACACAATATATCTTTTCTTTTAATATATGGTTCTGTAAAAGTATAACTACACTCATACAGCGAAACTTCCATGGCTTCTCCATCTGGAATTTCTATGGGTTGTCTTAAATGACTGCGAAATGATGAAAGTGTATTGTTGGCATGGTAAGTCGATGAAGAATCGCTGCTTAAATGAACGAAAAACGATTGCTCCATGACTAATGCTTCTTTCCTAATCAAATTATATTGAAAATTTTTGTAGTATATAAAAATTCGTAGGTACGGAAAGTTATGTCACTTCTGTTCTGCCTCTTTTGGTAAACTAAGCAAAATGCAGAAAAATGTGGTGGATTTATTGCACGAATTGGGAATTCCCAATGATGTGCGGCATCATGTATTATTACAAACAATCAACACTTCAAGAAATAATATCGCATCATACATAAGTGGGAAGCTCGCATTTAATCGGACAAATGCCAACATCTTGAATTAGTAAGTATTTGCACAAAATTTTAAGAAATATTTTAGATACATAAGTAATTTTGTGATGAATTCATAAATTTTTCGTTAGTAAGGATTCCGGTTATTAAAATTTTTATTCACTTTATTTACGCAGTATGGAAATTCTAGCCAGACATTTAGTAATAACTCCCGATTTGAGCCGAGATGAATCTTCACCGCCAGCTTCTCCATCCAGCATGAGTCATGTGCGTAATTCTAATGCAAAGGAAGCAGTTAATACTAACACAAGCGTCTGCACATCAGTGGTGACGGTTGATGACGACGAGGAACACGGAATAGATGATGGAAACGAGTCAGATGAATATAAGCATGCTATGAAAAAAGGAAAAGGTAAAGGTTTGTTTCGACGAGGAAAAAAGAAGGAAGAAAATCTTGCCAAGGGGAAACGTGAGAAAAGTAAAAAGAATACTGAAAACACGTGCACTTTTATTTGCATCAAATTTGCAGAGTGTTTATTATAAGTAATCATATTTTTTCTACAGGAGTTTCATTCAAACATCAACAGTGATTGGATATACTTTAATAATTGGATTATACTATAGTATAAAAATACAAAGATATCTAGTGTATACAACATTACTTAAGTGGAGAGTCAAAGTCTTGTAATGTAAAAACCAATATAATTCTACACTATTGCACGTACTCCTGGACTAGTATAAATGCATATATTTATATAGAAAGTGATAGTATACTTTGTAATTTTTGCGTTGTACTTTTTTTCCCTGAGATATTATAACAGTACTGGAATGTAATGCTTAGTCTAAAGCAGCTACACATCTCCGATATGCATTGGTGTAACTCTCCTCACTCCAGCTTTTCTTTCTGCGAATCTCACGTATACGACGAATGATCAGGTGATTGAGGCATTGGCTGTCTGTAAGCTTTTTTTGTAGGGCTGAAACAACGCAAAAATCTTCAGTTTATTTAAATATTTAAAAATCTGTGATCAGTTTTTTAACCATATTAAAAACATGTAAACATACCTTGGATATTTTCCAACCGAAAAATTGAAGTAGCAACTTCATTATTGCTCGCTTTGAGCTCAGTAAGCTCTGGAGGAATACCTAAAATATTAAAATTGATAATATTAGCTTTAGATTGATAACCACAGCTAATTTACCTCTTAACCATTGTAGTAATTAGTTTACCTTGAACCCTGTCGTCATTGCGTATGAACTCTGGCTGTTCTACTAAAATTTGTTTGTCTCCATTGTCTTGGTCAAGCGTATCACTGCTAAACTCATCTTAAACTAGTAAATAGAATATGATAATTATTGTTAATGTTTAATAATTAATTATAAAACTAAGGTAAATTTATTTTAAGAGTTTAATTCAAATGGTTAATCTTACCAAATTTAGTACTCAAGTCTGTACTTTCGTGTTCATGATCGTCCTCAATTTTAATGTCAGTTGTATTGCCCATAGTTGATGTGTCTAAATAGTTAATAGAATGATCATCTAATCTTAATTTTAATTATTACGACTCAGACATGTTAAGTGATAATAGTTGGGTGTATTATGAATATTCTCACCAAAAGGAGGAGAAACAGTGGTCTCTAGTTGAGTCTCATGTGAATTGTAATGTGACTCCTCCAAAATTGAATCGACTATAGTGATCACAATAATGTTTGTAATTAGTTAATTGTTCACTACTATCAGTAATAAAATGTTTCAGTTAAAATATTTGTATTTACCTTGAGCTTGTACAGTTGTTGCAGGTGGTGGTGATTGTGTAGTAGTTGTTGTTGGTGGTGGTGGTGGGGGTGGTGGTGGTGGTGGTGGTGTTGACTGCTGTTGAATCGTATGAACAACTGAATGACTGTTTGTTTGCTTCTCTGTGTTATAAAAATTGGGTAATTTATAGATTATTTCAATGATCAGTTATTGTGGTAAAAATAAATATCATTTTCAAATATTTATTCACTAGAAAAAATACATACTTAAATCCAATTGGTGCAAGTTTGAGAGTTGATGAGAATGTTTCGTAGAAAATCCTGCTGTCTTAATCACTGAAATATTTAAACAATTTAAATTTAAGTGTCAATGAATCAGTATTGAATCTTATCTTCAATTTGAGTTAAAAGCATTTTAAATTTCCGTGTATTGACTTCTTAGTTTAATGATTAGTAGGAAGCACATTGATTTAAAATTACCATATTTGCAAAGTGATCCCATGCTAATTTTGGTTTTCACTCGGTGGTTGGGGACCCAAGATTTTTCTTGACAAACAATATCACTTGTCGTGATAAAAAAGGCACAATTAGGAGTTTCTGTACAGGTCCAACAGGAAGTTTGTTTGGAACACTCGTTTCCTCTTACTCCGGGAATCAACAATAGCAAAATTAAGATCACTATGCCGTATGGCGTGATTGGCGTGAAGAATAACATCTTCAATAAAAAATGAACGAGCGAAAGACAAGGAAAATTTGCCTCTTTTAACTTTAACTGTAACCTCAACAGGTTCTCTCTCCATTTTTGCAGTTTTACAATGGTCTTAACCACTCAATTTAATTAGCAATAGAATGTTATTTATATTATGACGTGTACTTGGTTGTGTGATATAATTTTTAACAGCGTAATTATTTAGAATAAACTTTTAGAAAAATAACAACTGATTTACCGGTTTGGGGATTTGCTCGTGTGATGTGTGATCTATCTATCTATCTATCCGTGTGTGTGTTCTCTCTTTCTTTTTTCTCTGCTCCCATTCCCTCTTCTCTCCCACACATTGCTTAGCACAGATCATATTTACCTACTTTTTTAATTCGTGTCACATTTAACGTAAACGAACAGAAAAATGTGCTGACGCATTTACTGGAGATTTTGCTAAGATACACTTGATCTTGAAAGATTATGTTTTTATGCAAGTCTGCATAGCTACTTGGTCTAGAGCTGTGCTTGTATTCACACTTTCAACTTGTTCAAGTGTGAATACACGCACAACGATTCCCCCTCTCAGCGCGCACACACACTTTTTGCAAACTTTCAGTTTGCTATGTATTGGATTATTTAAATAATCCAATAGAGTTTCCTTTGTTGCAATTTACTTTTTTCTCATGTGATATTTTTTATACGATTATATGAGCTAGAGAAATAGCTGTATTTTATTGTACATATTGTAATTAAACAGTTATTGTGAATAATCGTAATTGGCTAACATTAATGTTGTTGTGAATATTTAATAGGATAATATACTAATCCTCATACTGGCGTTTTCTTCGCGCTGTTTTTTGGCTTCCTAATTAGTTAATTGGCGTTTTTTTATACG
>JAQIXW010001903.1:0-17303 GCA_034700685.1 Willowsia buskii | reverse complement strand
GTTATGTAAATGTACCATGTAAATAAAAACTGAAAAATCGAGATAGCGTGATTAGCGTGATGCATGGCACACAATAATGTGCGCATTTGTTTCATTCATTGGTACGAGACGAAATCCCCATAAAAATCAAAGGAAAAATTTGTGAACATTAGGACGATTTGCCAATAATGATAACATGGCTCATAGACTTCATCATGGCTTCGTTATCTCTCTGGGCAGCTGCTGATGCTGCTACTTTAGATAGCAAAAAAGTGCACATGCTCAGCAAAAACAATCATTAATGCTACCTATTTGTACTTTTTAAACTTGAGATTGTGTAACTTTCAGCCGTATGTATGTTCACAGATTGTCGATTGAAAATGATGTTTTCATACAAAAATGGTCGTTTTTACATGAATGTTATTTCTCACAAATTCAATGATATTCAGCAGTGGTCAAGCTGACTTGTGGTTTGTCTACGTTCCAGTTGAGACTTCTGGTTTAAGAAATTAGCACCATTTCATTAGTAGACATTTCAAAAACATTTTATAAAATGATCTCGACCGACGAAATCATAAAAATTCAGGAATTACGTTCTGTGCTGCAAAGTGATTTGTTAACAAAGGACAGGTATGGAGACGACCATTTCTTAATACGATGGCTGCGGGCACGTAACATGGACGTACAGAAGGCTTCAGAAATGCTGGAAAAGAGTATGCAGTGGAGAAGAGAAAATGGTGCAGATGAAGTGATCCTGAAGGGAATGGAAGTGCCAATGAAATACCGAAAAATATATCCCACTGGACTTCTTGGACGAGATGATGAAGATTGTCTGGTTATTCTTTTGCCACTGGGTAGATTTAATCATCGAATTTTGATGGAAAATGAGGGGATGGAAACTGCAATGAAATATAACATGATATGGATGGAGAGAATGATGAACTTCTTGAAAAAGTGTGAGAAGGAAACTGGCAAGAAAGGGCTAAAAATTGTGGAAGTAGTAGACATGGAATACTATTCATACAGAGAAATGACCTATGGCCCTGCAAGAGAATTTATTCTACAAACTAACAGAGTCTTTGATGAAAACTACCCGGAATTACTCAAATCCTGTATTATAATCAATGCACCAAAAATATTTACCATGTTGTGGAACATGATTAGACCGTTTATGAGTAAGGCAACAGTGGCCAAAATTCAGATTTACGGAGGACCAGGTCCAGATGAGGAAAGTTGGAAAGAAATCTTGAGAACGAAACTTAAAGCTGACGCTGTGCCTAAGAGATGGGGAGGGACAAAGGAAGGCTCCGATGAATTCTGCTCACAGGACCAGAGTGTTTGGATTGATGGGCCAATACCTTTAAACTACTTTGCAGAAGGTACAAATATTTTAACTTTTCACTCAATTGATGTGTATCTAAATACCTAATTTTATTTCAATTTATAACATTTGAATTATTTTGATGCTCATTTGCAGGTGAAGTCTGTCTCGATGGGTTAAAGACTGAGAAGGTTAGAGCTCGTGACAGTCTTGCTGTAGAGTTTCCTATTGACATCAAGGAATCTGATGTTTCTTCAGAACATTATCCAAAGCTACTGTGGCGATTAAAAGTGGAAAATCATGACATAGGTTTTAGTATAAAATTTAAGCCAGCGAATAGTACGAGTAGTAAAGACATGCAAGTGGTTTATCCAGAATGTAAAGTAGACTCTAAACAGGGATTGCAGGAAGGTTCACTAGAAATTAGTGGTAGTCGTGCTTCTGGAATGTACTTTTTGGTATTTGACAATAGACATAGTTATACTCGCTCAAAGACAATTTATTTCTCTATCCAAGTAGTACAAGATACTGAGACAGTTGACAGGACGCAGGCAGTAAAGGAGGATAATGATGACAAAAATTAAGATAATCTATAAAGAATAATCACCAGCATGACAAAAAGTTAGTAAAACTCATATTACATTAGATTACACACGCAATGTGACAACATATATTGATATTATGCAGAATCGACAAAATAGGCCACAGATAAAATTCTTACTTTTTTCTTATCCAATGACAAAATAAACTTTGAACCTTGCATAACGATATTGGTTTTATGTGTATTGTCAGTATGACTAAACTAGAGAAGACAGTAGACTATTAAAATTAGAGCTTGAGTGTCTGCTACTCCAGCCGCATTTTCCAGCAGATGTGTTTTCTTATACTTGCTCAATTGAAGAGAACCGAAATCAAGTTTGCCTTTGTAAACGTTTACCAAACCATATAATTAGATATGATTATGATAATTAAAATGAATTGAACTGGAATTGAAGTCGCGACAATGAATTTTTGTTAAGGCTGTCATATTTTGTACTAATCTTCAAGTAATTTTTCTAAAAATATATTTCTGAATGAATTTTTGTTTAAAACGCTTGTACAAATGAGAAATGCAAGATAAGAAATGTTTCAATGTAAAAGAAAATGAAAACTTTTTCTGTGCATACATGTTCGAATAATACATAAAATATCACTAATATTTAGATGCCTAGTATGATTTTAAAAGTAGTTTTAGTATACTGTTGCAAAGATATATTAAGCCTCGTATTTTTATTAATAAATGATTTTATAAAGTCTTACATTAGTGTACATCTATAGTCTACAGTTGTTATCATTGAGCTGCATTATATGATAAATATGGACGGGGACGAGTAAACCATGAAAATAAAATGGAATGACTAAATAACAAGCGATAATCACCGTCTGCCTTGATAACATTTCTTTGATCCCTTCTCGCCATAATCTGCTTTTAGCCCTCTAAAATCTTTATGTATCTTGCGAAGAAGAAAGTCACGCATCAAAGATAGGCATTCAAGTAGACTGCTTTAGTTTCATATTGCATGCGCTTCTCTATTCATACATACATTGCACATCGTTAAATAATTCTCTTATCAATTCTCAGGATTTAAGAAGAGGAGGTAGTACATGTATTGTTTCTTTATATGGCTTCTTATTTTTTTCTTGAAGGCCATACTTAAACATGTTTTTATTTCCAGCCTTTTAGTCGTCTAATCTAATTACTTGTTACAAACCAGTTAAGAGCCGTTGCTTTTCCTCTGCATATTATGTACTTCATTTTTGTATATTAAGTTTGCTGATTGACAATACATTTTATACACCTCGTGAGTGAGTCTACGTCAATTTACACACTGTACACACCCACCACTCGGGTTCAGATAAAAGTGTGTTTGTACGTAGGAAAACGATGATGAAATTGATTTCATAACTTTTGAAGACATTTGATTACAAGAAGCACATGCATTCACACTCGCAAATCTCAGTACACGCAAATAGCTTGTCTGGAAATGACATAGAGTAGGTATATGTATACTTTCACTTCTATTTCATTTTTTTCAAGTCCGCGTCAGACATTCTACGTTTGCAGTTATTGAAAATCCGTTGAGAACATATAACGCATTTTTAGCGTTGTTCGTTGATACACACAGAAACTCAAAAACGTTCCTAAACCACCCAAACGCCTATAAAGATGCCTTGTGAGCTTGTTGATACTGGATTAATTGCTTCAACATTCAGGTAATACATTTGAACATTAAATCATCTAAAATATAACTAAAGAGAATACCCCTAAAAGTTTCAGAAGCAAGTAATTCTTATTTTTATTATTTTTATTATTTCACAATTAAATAGGGAAGAAATATGCTCATCCCTCCAAAAAGAGGACGTTCCTCCCAAATTAGTCGCCTTCCTTGCAAACACTGATCCAGCAGCTCAGACATATGCAAACCGCACGGCTGAGTCTTGCGCTCAAGTCGGTGTCCACTTTGAGCTCCGTCAAGTGACCCGAGATCAACTCGAGGACAAAATCATCGAAGCCAATGATGATCCCACTGTTCATGGAATCTTTGTCTACTACCCGGTCTACGGTGGCGGTCAAGATCAGTATCTTCAAAATGTCGTGAGCGCCAAGAAGGATGTTGAAGGTCTTTGCCACAAATATCTTTACAACATGTACCATAACGTCCGATTTTTAGATGAGTCCAAAGAAACCAAGTGCATCCTTCCATGCACCCCATTAGCCGTTATCAAAGTTTTGGAACACATTGGTGTTTACAACAAAATGCTCCCATACGGGAACCGACTCCACGGCAGGGTCATCACTGTTATTAACCGCAGTGAAGTCGTCGGACGACCACTAGCAGCTCTACTTGCCAACGATGGAGCAAAAGTCTACTCCGTTGACATCCACAATGTTCAAGAGTATCACCGCGGGAATGGACTGAAGCATTTGAAACATGAAGTGTTTGACACAAGTTTAAAGCTAGATGATGTTCTCCCTCTATCTGACGTTGTTGTGACGGGAGTGCCATCGCCCAATTTTAAGATAAAGACGGAGCTGCTAAAGGATGGCGTAGTGGCGGTTAACGTTTCTTCCAGTAATAATTTCAATGCAGATGTGGAAACGAGGGCATCTTTTTATGCGAAGGCAATTGGGAAAGTTACTATTGCTATGCTGCAGAGAAATATTGTACGCTTGTACAAGTACTACTGCACAAGTTAACCAAGTACCGTTGCTCTCCAGAGTACACTTTTTTGTTTGTAGCTCTGAGAAAATATGTCATTCTTAAAAGGTTATTCAGCCAGACCTCAGTTCAGATTATTTCAAGCTCTACAAAAATTTTGTACACGCAGCTCTTCCTTGATGTTTCAAATAAAAATTTTATTGTTTGTAATTTTTAAAATCATAGTTTTTATTAATAAATGGAAGTTGTTCAAATCATATATTAATAATATTGAATACTGACTATATTCATTGGCTTTATAATACAAAACTTCTTATAGTATTAATATTGAGATAACATTGCTGCATTACATACATCTACCTACTTTGGCAAGACTTCTGTATTTAATTGTGAGATTATGGATCATCAATTGCAAAAAGGCCGATATCAAGTTGTCGGCTGACATCCGAGCATGGGAGAATTTGATTTCTGAAAACAACATAAAATGTCATTATGGTTTCATATTTAAGTTTGAACATATTTAAATTAAGAAATTGGTGGCTTTAGCATACCTTTCACTTTCTGCTACATAGAACACATTGTGTGATGTCTCTTTTATCCCCAAGCTATTCTGACAAATAATGTCTCCCAATCGTCGTCTTCTAAGGGCGGCTAGTTGTTCTGGAGTGAAGCTCCCAGAAACATTTTCATGCGTAAAGAAAAACCTGTCACCTTTTTTCAGTCTCTGAAATTGAATTGCTTGGAGGCAAACAAAAGTTGGTCCTGATAGACCACCCTCCACAGCTTTTTCCGATAACCCTCCCGTATATAAATCAATATCCAAAGGAGAACTGTATACAGATTGGAGCTTAGACCATGAGGTTTGTTCAATGTCTTCCGTTCGGCCAGTTTCCCATGATTGTGTGAGTGGGGCTAAATTGCAGAATTTGCGGAATTCGTTGTATGATGGAAGACCATGATCCCTTCCACGTTGAATGTTTCTGGCGGCGAGGTCAGAGCCAATGAAGGATGATGTCATGAACAAGTGGTTGGTCATGTCCGAGTGGATTTCTCCATCAAAGGCTTGAGATCGTTGGTGAATAAGTCCGTTGAGAATGAGATCAAATCCAGATGTCCCGTTACGAAACTGGAGAACTTGGTCAGGGCTGAGGTAGTTATCTCGAACATTATAAGAGCCAATGACCATATCATCAAGAAAGAGTTGAATGAGTCCGTTCACAAGTGTATGACCAAATCTGTATGCTGCTGTGGAAAATGAATTGAAAATTGTTGCGTCTACTGATGAATCATAAATTGTGTATGTCGAGGATTCTTTGGGAAGTAAAAGTTCATATTTCTTCATAGCCTCTTCACCAAGTACAGCGGGAAGAAACTCTGCGTATGTAATTTGCTGGAGTTCAGCTGCAATGATGCGACGAGTTTCTTGGAAAATGCGTTCTTCGCTCCAGTCACTTCTCAAATTGGCTAGTGCATCAGCAATCCTGTTGTGTTCTCGAAAAAATACTGAAAAGCAATTTTAAGAAATCATTGATGCTTCATTATTTTGAAGACTTTTTTTATATGTATTTCAAATATTGTAACAATAAGTAGCTTTCACTTACGCGTATGCATCACTGTGATTCCCGGCATTTCAGTAACTCGCGCATCTCCTGCAATAAGTGTACCATGTTTACCATTTGGATCCACATCAGACTCCCACGGAACAAACCCAGGATGTTCAGAGTTTTCGACAAGCTTCCCTCCTTGATGAGACCTCAGTTTTTGAAAGAGTTCTTCATCTGAACCATACACAACAGAACCGTCAATGTAGGCAGTAAGAATGTTGAATTGTTCCCGATGTTGTTCATCCATGGCTTTCGATGAAGGTATGCAAGTTGGCGTTGATCTAACAAAGTTCAAACACGTGGTATGGTTTCTGTAATGAGGATCCGTTTCGTCAACAGCGATGGGCCAACAGTCTTCATCAGGAGTGGGGTTACCGCAACACACCTTGTTATTATCCACTGGTGTTAATCTACGATAAGCACATGGAAATGATTGAAAATGTATTGTCAAAGCCAACTTCTGTATTTCTTGTGTAAAATGCATAATTAAATAATTTTAATCCAAGGCAAATTACGTGATATCATGATCTATAAACTGTCCAAATTGTGCTACCATATGGGTAACTTCCGATTCCAAACTGGACCCATCTCCTGAATGAATTGTAAGTGTGAGATCTCGCACTTTGGGAAGTCCTACGCCCTCCAACCCTCCACGAGGATCGTCTATATTACCCTGATATGCAGGAGCGAGCAATCGAGCATTGGGAACCGTGGATGCACCCCAATGAGGATTCTCGATATTGTTACAACTTCCATTCACAGAGCGGTATTTAGATGAGGGGTCACAAATAAGTTCGACCAATTGACATTGTTGAGGTAATTTATTGTGGAGTAACGTTGATGCGGTTGAGCGATCAATTTTGTGTCTGCAGAAATACCATTGTCAATTATTATATAGCGTTTGAAATTTGGTTCAACGAAGCCAAATCAAAATTGATGGTGAGTTATACGTGATATCTTACGTTTGTATGAGATCATTTAGAGCATTTTTGTGAATGTTACTTATTCGGCCAATTTCTTGTGTTTGCTTGGTGCTTTTCACGCCCTCACGAGTCCTTCGTTTGGACTGGGCTCCATTTAGCATGGCAAGTTGAAGTCTCTCATCATATCGCTTTGTCGCTTCCTACAATACGGAATGGGAAAAATGTCAAAACTACGTTGATTCTAAATGTAGTTGAAAACATTATAAACTCATATTTTGAGCATAAGTGATTTACCTGGATAACGGACTCAACAAGTTGCTTTACATGTTCCGAATTTGATATGTCAGTAATCGGACTAGTGCTAATAGATAAATCTACTAGCCCAGCAATTATAACTGTTGAAATGACAAATAATGGTCTCATTTTAGATAATTATCGAAAAAGTATGTACCTATGTATAATGATTGAAAATAAATCTTTGAGAGAAGATTGAACTTGTACGGAAGCCTCAATAGTTGTTTTAAAACTATGATGAACAATGTTTCTCTATGCACCTTTTATACGATTACGAGAAGTATTTAAGTATTGCAAAATTACCAATTCTTTAAAGTGTACAAAATAGAGTAGATAAAGAAAGTAGACGTTAGTTAATTATAGCCTTTCCGTTTTGGAAGCTTACATGAGTGGAGCCGACTTGACATATCGAAGGTATTAACGTGGTTTTTGACGTGAGCAGCACGTTAGCAAAAATTAAGTTGCAATGAAAATGTATTATTGCAAGCACTTAAAATACTATTGCAATACTACGATGCATGGCCTGTCCAATAAAACATTTAGGTTTTTTTAAACTCTGGATAATTGAATGCAAACTTGATCAGAATGAAGATAAGAATTTGATACAGACGTGTGTGATGCACTTTACATTTTCAGTCAAAACTGAACAAAGTCTGAGCTGAAGTAGGATATTAACAAGCTTAACGCAAACTAATTCAGGTGACGTTTTCTAACGTGAACAGCTTTGTAAAAACTGTTCACGTTATTCCATCAAGTTTCAGGTTGAATGTACCTAATTGTCAACAGCAAGAATGAAAAGGGATAAATGTGTGAGCTAAAATATCTCTTGACGTTTGTGCACACTTTCATCAGACGCATTAGACATGTAACTCGGAAGTTTGTGAATGCAAAATTTATTATTACATGCATGAAAATATGCTTATCTTTCTGACTTTGATGAAGTGTAAGAATCCTCTGCAGGATGTGCACATTTTGACAAAAAAAATCATTGCTATTATAGTGTAGTATAAGGTTATATGGTGTGCAAAAACAAATTACGGGAGCCCTCTTATACCTATTTCAAATTATATGCATTCAGTTTTCAGCTTTAAAACACTCCGATGCATAGATAACTACTACAGTGATGCTTTTGTGATGTCGTAACCTATTTATTTTTTATTCGAATAATGTGTCATGAAATATTATGCAGTTCATTATCTATTTCGTTGCTTTTAAATTTTGAATGACAATTAACAGCATGAGATTTTAAAACCTTTCTTTGATAGTTCCGTCGAGATTTGTGAGGGCATTTTTTGTTCTACATTTAATTTTTTAAACGAATGAATGAAGCCTTCATTTGATGTAAGAAATCTTAACTATTACTTTGCTGAGCTGGTTAGTTCACTCACACAATCGTATCACCAAACATTTCTAGCTTGAACACACTTGAAGACGTCTTAGTCATCTTACCCTGCACTCAATTGTCAGCATTCACTTCAGTTAGCATTGTGAACGTATTCTGCCTTTAGGTATTAATGTTCATACGCCTGCGTCTGGAAGATAAGAATATTGGAGACGTAATTATTGTCCATACTGTATCCGGCAATGATCTTGACAGAATAAAGCACAACAAAACTCATTGTTTTATGCTTGTTACTACTATAATGAATGAATGTATTTTTTCTTCACTTCAATACTAAAACCAATTTCATATTACTCATTCCAATTTTGCATGACATTGCTTTCATATATTGCTTGTAATATAGACTTTATTAGGATGTAGACTTTTACTTAGGAATGAAGTCACTGTTATTCGGACTCTGCAGCAAGTCAGAGTTTAAATAAAATGAATTTAACTGCGTATTAAGCATCATCAACTTTTTTTGAATTCTTTATTTCGGAAATAAGATTTCAAGTAAGAATAAGTTCATCAGGAACCGTGAAAAGGGTAAAAGTTATATTCCAAGCTACTCAAATATGCCATGCTTACCACCACCCATGACCAATCTAATTATATACTTTTCTTGTTAAGGTCCAATAGAAACTCCAAGATGGAGGTGTTGCAGATTGTCATTTACGTTTTCCTTTTAACCGTCGAGATTACTACTGGCAATACAGATACTTACAAACTTATTTCTGGTCTTCAGATAGAACGTGTCCCCAGCCCCTCCTCTCACTTTTACAGAGAATATGTCCCACTCGTTTATCAGTTTAGTGTTCCCCGTTGGAATAAGACAAACACTTTTGTCGTGGGAAGTCAATCTTGCAAAACCACCAACTACACAAAATTCTTCACAACTTGCCCCATCCTCTACTATGTTACCGAAATGAATGATCGCTTCTCCGAATACCTGGAAAATAATCAGCCCCTTGTTGTAAATTTGGAGGATATAGGTGCAAAAGCAGAAACAGCACTGGTTTCTTTTGACTGCGAATTAATACAACCCCACTTTGAAGACATTTTTATGGACAAAAGTACACTGGACGAGTACCTCACCAGGTTAAAATCGTGCTCACCATTAGGCTCAAAGGAATTCATCCAAAGAATTAACAACTACGTCTACAATGTTTCCGGTATTTATAAGGAAATGAGGCAGAATTTTTATGCAGAATATTGGCTGAAAATTGATCTTCTCGATGGAAGAGTGGATGCTGCCCTTTGGGCGAATGCAGTTAACACTTTCAACTCTCTCATCTATCAAAACTATATGATGGAAGCAAACCGTTGGAAAATGGCTGTTTTGGACTGTGAAGCAGGAAGAATACCTTCCACACTGTTGCCACCATCATTAATCAGCGATACACTTAATGACATGCTGGAGTCACTGTCGACTCAAAATCTTCTGCCAACCGTGTCCATCGATTCCGTTGGAAATTATTATAAATCAAAACTTACCGACTGCACATTTACCAATGACACCTTTACCACAAGAATTTTAATACCAGTTACTCCATCAAAAGAAAAATTTCTCTTGGCGAAAATTACTCCGCTTCCATTTTATTATCGTGACGGAAGAACACAAACTGATTGGGAGTGTCAAACTGATCCGACAGTGTTACAATTTGGGGTTAGCTCCGAACACGATGAAACATACGTCTTGGTAGACTTGGTAAAAAACGTGGCATATGAGTCAGACTGCAAGCCTGGAAAACTCTGCCATATCCCAACTGCCGTTCATCCCCGAAAAATTTCCGCTTGTGCGACCGCAGCGTTCAACTGGGAACGCTACAAGTCTAACAATGACACTGCCAGAATGGATTTAATCAATAAATGTCCGATTACATGTTCTCCTCTTACCACTCATAGGAATGAGATGCTGAAGCAAATTTCTCCGTTTGAGTTTTTTTGGTTTCACGGTGACAGGAACAAAAGCAAGGACGGTGTAAACGTCAAGTGCACAGCACTGCATCGTTCATCTGCCGGTTACAGCTATGTGAATGTTCCATATGCCGATTATGGAGCCAAAATATTTGAGGTTAACTGCAATTGTGAGTTAAATTATCAGTCACAGGATTACAGAGCAAAACCTTGTACTATTATGCAGTCCAGTAGGAAAGAAACCGGGATTCCAGTTAAGTCTGTGGCACCAATTCATTGGTACTCAGAGGACGCACTAAAACGGAATCAAATCAAAGAAGTTGGGGATGTTTCCTCCAGCTTTTTTGCAAAGCCCGACTTAAACCTAATAGCACAGTCGATAAATAGATGGGAAAATGTTTACCAAAGCGCAAAACTGGATTCTACACCTGCACCTTCAACCCAATCATCCAGCATCTTTATTACATTCTTTACGCTTCTGCTCTTGGTACTCGTCATAATGGTGGTGACCTTAGCGTGGAGACTTCATTCATTAATTCAGCAGTTGCAGGGAATGGGATTTAACGTTCGAAGTCAAAGTTCATATAATGTTGGTGGCTCTGCTGGAAATGCGGGAGGTCAGCAAGTGGCATACAGAAACATGAGCTCTCTGGTTGACGTTGACACTGACAATTTACTAATTAATGAAACACACTGAATTTCACAGGTTTTTCCAAAGGAAGTCAGCAATATGAAAAATAAATTTTTGGCCGGATGTAAGGGGTTGTAATGTAATAGTTGTAAACTTTACTGATAAACACTGTAAACCATTAAATTTTACTTGAAAGGAATATAATTATTAATTAGCTTAAAGCATATTATGGTCAGCGGTCAGTTAAATTGACAAAAAAATCGTACTGTCATAAAATTTACTCGTTCTGGCATCCTCAATCCTCTGTAGATAAAGTTTCGTGTTATATTCCTTTTTAGCGGAAATGAATAAATTGATAATTAATGTGACTTATTAGTGCACAAAAAGCAGGTTGAAAAAAGTGTTATGCGTGTACCTAGTACCTTTTGAAGAATGAAAAGTGCACATGTATGTTTGACAGCAATGCATGTTTAGAGATAATTTTCAACACTGATTCTTTATATACCACAAAATGATTTTATTTCCCCAACAAGTCTTGAATTTTCTCTGTAAATTTAAAATGAAAATGAAAGTAAAACTTTTGACTTTATAAATAACCAAAACTGACACTGATTTCATATGCCTAATGTGCAATAACAACGAGAAAATTAGTTTTCATACAGCGTTAGCAAACATGCTAAAGTGATCTTTCGTGCATAGTCTACTTTAAAAAATATGACTTTATAAAAACAAGCATTTACACCTTAAGTATCTTACGCGTGGATCACTTCACAGCTTCACTGGCAAGTTTTTTTCCCCTTGTTTATTACAAAACTATGGTTCTCCTACGCCTGTCTGCAATGATAAAGTTGGTAAAATCACGATTTCAACATTTTAATTAATTGACAAAGCCACCCATGACTATCCTCTGCTTTCCTGAGGTTTCTTTTGGTGAACTTAACATATCTATTGTGAGTCTAATAATTTGCCAAAAAAATTGCCTACCAAATTCTCATGAGAAACATGTTCACCTACACACGTTGCACTACGCTTGTAGCATAAAAAGTAAAACAAAGTAAAACGTCTACTCTGAAGGAAAGTAAAAGTTAAAAGGTGGGCTGTGGTAACAAGTTTCATTTTTCTTCAGTGTGTCGTGCTTACATTTTTTGAATTTTAAATGAAGCATCTTCACCAGCAAAAACATCGGCATAATATGACTATGACTATTGATTGATTATGACTGCCTATAACTTGCGTAGGTATTTTTTAATTTCAAATCCTTGGTACTTTTGATTATGAAAAAACATTGAGTAACATGTTTGGTTATGCTGTATAAGTTTTCAATATGATTTCGTGTACGTTGAGTTTTGCAGATATAAGATGTAAATAAGCAAGCATTGATGTCATACTTGCTGGCAATGACCATGAAAATTAAAAGTCTAGTAATGGTTGATTAGACACACCAACTGAATTACTAATTAAGACATGGGGATCAACGGACTTGCTTTGCATATCTTTTCCTTTTACTTAATACGTTACAGAACAGTCGATTATCATAACAAGTCTCACACGTAAATACAGCAGAAGAAAAAATCCTGTTATATTGCGTCTAAAGTCGCAGGAATGAAAAGTTATTTAAGCGTGCTGCAAGCATGAAATGATGGGTGGTTTTACCTGACAATCATGAAATTAAAGTAACGTTAAAGTCAATTACAAAATAGGCGGTTGTACAGGTAAGGCGGGCTTGTGCTAACATGAATCGAAAAAGGTTGGTATAATAATACATGTGTGTTTATATTTTAATGTTTGTTTAGATATTATTAGCAACTTAATAGGATTATTTCTTTATGAACGCTTAATACGGCTTCTGAGCACACAAATTGGTGATATTATTAGTGTACTTTACACATTCCTGCGCACAGTCGCACCACATATTGCTACGGTATAGTATAATATGCCATTTGTAAAATAAAAGATACACGATGAAATGATATCAAGAGCAATGCAATAGGTAGTTTTTACATTACTCTACCTGATTCTTGTATTGATTAAGAACATTATGTTAATGCCACCATAGATCACTTTCTTTTCAAAAATATCTAGAAGATTCACTTACTCAGATTTTTACTTTTACTCTTGTAAAACATTGATAAAGACATTTTGTCAGGGAGCATACCTTCACACGAATCTCTTGTTGAATGTTGCATGGTTGGTGGGTCCTTCCCATTATCAAAGTTACATTGTATGAAGTGGGTATCGAATAATGCATGTATGCATGAGACTTCCTCCCAGACTTTAAAAAATACCAAATTTTACATTTTTATTACAACTTTTATTTACTGTATTATTTATATTCTTTCATATTTTTACACTATGTTGCGGTTTACTCATAGCACATCAGACCAAACTTGAAACTACTTTTGGCGATTTTTACTGGCATCCACTGCGTTTTTTGTTAAAAAATTATGTATGCACTTTATAATGTGTTAACTACTCATCATCATCAATCTGATTATTTAAGCCACAGAATGTGCATGTGAGCAACCACACACAGTATTCTTTAGTTGTGGTCAACAGAGAAAATTTAAATGCATTTTGGTATCAACCATCAAGTTGCATTAAGATAACATAATTCTATACCGCATGTTCAATTACCGAATATATGTATATCTACACCTACATACAAGCTGAAAGAAGCCAAAGCAAATATAATGATATAAAGTTTTCATTTGGTAGAGCTCAATCCGGTTCTTGTCATTAGGTCAATGTGAAAGTTATACAGCAAACACATCTTAGGTTCTGCACTGTGAACTACTGTTGAGAAACGCATCTTCAGAACAAGTGCCTTAGGTATATCAACTAAAACTCAATGAAAGCTGCTTAACGATGTATCATCATGCTACATGTGCTTCATATGAATCGTTATCGATGCTAACGTTTAAAAAAGCTGAAAACGTGAGGGGAAGTTGAGGTTCCCTTTTAAATAAAATAGGCAAAAGGGAAAGAAGTATGCACTTCCACAATTTTCTTAAACAACAAGCAAACCCTTGCTTGAGGGGACTTTGAAAGCATGTAATTTTCCTAGATAACGTGCAGAAATACATGTACATGCATTCATGTATTTTACCTCATGGCTTGTTATATTTGGAGAAACAAGTGAATTTACTGATTAACGAATATCAGTGATGCAAACTATACAGCAACAATTCAACACATTCAACTACATACACATTATTACATATTATATGAATTGTATTTGAAAAACTAATATTGAAATAGACAGACAAAATATTTCGATTTTTTGTAAACGCTATAATATATTACTACATATTACAATGTAACGCATTTACCTAAGTACCTTAACTGACCATTCATATGCTCAGAAAATAGAAAACCATAAGGCACAAGGCATCTGACATTTTTTCAACCTTCAAACATAATATATCAATGCTCAAACTTTAAGGGCTCACTTTTGGCGTCAGAAGCAGCCTTCATTTCAAAACTGGCTGTGTAACTAGTGACAAAGGATAAAGTGCGCTTGCAAGAAAAAATAAGCTTATATTTGTCAACCCAACCTGGACAAAGTGACAACAGGAAATTAAAAGCTCTGCAAACCCGCGTTAAATTGTTCAGTGAATTTGACTGGTGGCATAAGCTTTTAAACAAAATATTATTACCATATTACCGACATGGAGCTTTTGAAAAGTGTCGTGATTGTCCTGTCTTTTGCAGCATTTGCTGCAGCAGGCAAGGCAGCGTTGTGTAATAAATATCCTCCTTTGATCGGCTTTGAAATTGATAAGGTGAGCATGAGCAAGTTTTTCTTGACAAAATAAATCTATGATACTTATAAGGTTATCGCCATCCAGGCAATACGAATTCATGTTAACATTGTGTGTATGTGTGTGATTAGTATTTGGGAAGATGGTGGCAAATGGAGAAAACTCCGACAGTTTCAGAGCTTCCAGGAAAATGTTGGAGTTCATTCTACTACAGGGACGCCGCAAATCCAGAAAAGGTTAAGCTGCGTATGGATTACGTTACAAGGCTGTAAGTTCATGTATTTTGCATGCTGCACTAGTACTATTTACAGACAAGCTACATCTCTCTTAAACTGCAGAATAAAGCTTTCAAATGCATAATAATGTTTGAAAAGTATGGATCAACATTAATCAAATTTGATCATGGATACATGCAATATATCATGTACTGCGAACGGCGATAATGATTTATTTTTGCACGCGAGCCAAAACAATACAAACAATGTTATTATCTACATTATCTTTTATTTAATTAGTGATACACGAATCTTTTTTACGATTGACTTCACATCTTTTCGTGAGGGCTGTATACGGCTTGCTGAGCATCCGTTACTACTGTTGAGTTTCATATGGTTTCAAATCTACTAAATAATTTGAAACACAAAATTAATTAGCACCAGCCAGAGTGTTGATGTAGATATAATATTGACAAAAATATTTCAGTGTCCGCGTCATTGTTTGTTTGGCTTCATAATTGATGTAATAATAATAATGTTGAATTATTGCCTAATATGTGTGTAGAAAAAGTTTTATTGCAAGTGGCAAAGTTAAAGCATTTAGCATCGTTTATAAAACAATTTGTTTCTTTTTTGTACAATAATATCTTTATTTCCTGTGTAATTTCAGAACAAATGCACCCAACACATTCTTTTCGCAGCTGGTCATTGACAACCCAGTGAATGACCCCTCCAACTTTATCTACTCAGTTCCTGCCATGCCATGTGAGTTCTTGATTAATAGGAAGGAAAATAACCTTTTGATTGATTTGAAATTTGTGCAAGGCACTTTTACTAATTTTACTTTGTCAATTGAAGGGCGAAAGAAGCATTACCGTGTCCTTGCCACGGATTATGACAACTTTGCCATTGAGTACATGTGTGGTGTGAACATGATGGGAACCTCTGAAGGTACGTTCAAATGGCTAATTAGTATGATTTCGTAATAATCTAATTAACTCAAACAATGTAGACAATTTTCGCTTCATTTCACGTTTTCATAATCATTTTCTACACTTTTTGTGTCGGGTGTAGAAACCGTTTGGCTATTGACCCGTGACAGAAGACCGTCATTGGAAGTTATGCAACAAGCCCGTCACACGCTTCAAGTCTTGGGACTGGACAAAATTAAAATGTACGAAGCAGACCAGTCTTGCGAAGAGAAACCTTTCAAGAAATCCTCAATGATGGACTGGCTGGTGCCTAGCAGAAGATAGAGAATAGGATTAGAAATCTCTTAATTTTCTTGCTATTCTTCTTGTTCAATTCTGTCGCACCGCACACTTGCACTTGCTACGAGGAAGGAGGAAAGGATGCAGTCGCTGCTAGTATTCTGGCACATTGAGATGGGACTTCACTTCGTGTAAATCACCTCATATTATGATGAACAGCAATCTCAACAAAATCAAATTATTATTCACTGACGGCAGTAAAGGCAGCAGCTTTCCTCAGAAATCCGTGCTAGTTATTTGCATATTTTCTCTTGAAAAGACTTTACCTGTAGCGACATTGTCGCCGTCAATAGATAGATGGGTGCTATGAAAATATTTTTGTGTATAGTAATAAAAAACTTATCAGTATTCAGGAAGGATTTTTTGGTCGTATTGGTAGTGGTAGTGCCTTCAGGTTCATGGGAGCAAAACTAGTGGTACAATTAATTGATTTAGAGGATAATTATTATTTTTTATAGATAAAATGTTATGAATAGAAGGTGCTATAGCTCACTTCCTCTTTGTTGTTGGTATACTATATAGACTCCACCGTTGCGCGTTATTTTGTTACTATCAATATTTATGAGCCAAAGCTTGTACATAAAATTTTGTATGAGATTAAATGACAAACCAAAGAGCATATGTATGCGCTTTGTTGATGATTGAAAGGGTCCCTATTATTTTCATGATTGGAAAATTACTAAATTGACTCAAAAACAAAGTGCATCTTGTTAAAACTCATGAACAGAAAGAAGCATTCTTACTGAAATCACTTGTGTGCTTAGAATTACGCAGTAAATCAGTGAAAGTGATTTTCATCTGTCGGC
>JAQIXW010001902.1:0-17306 GCA_034700685.1 Willowsia buskii | reverse complement strand
TACAGATTCGTAGTATAAGTTGACTTGTTAGATCAGAAATATATATCGTGAGTCGTGACTGGCATATTGCTCATTTAACTTCTATATTCTATAAGTTCGTTATACAAAGACAAAATTGGAAGCAATGCTTCCCATTCATAACCTTAAACGGCTGGTTGTAACTCTCAAAGCCTGCCACTGTACAGTGGGTAGTGAGTTCCTCTGAACAGATATCCAGTAGGTTAAGTGTTAAGATTAGCCCAAGTTTTAAATAGTACTTTGTTTTGGGAATACATATCGCGCTATGCACTTGAATTCAATGACAAAACATTTAAAGAATTTTCATTCTTACGCAATTCGATTGATAGCTTTGGGTTATAAGATGTTATTCAAACATAGATAAATGAAATTTGCATACAAAGTGAGGTAGCAGTTTTGAAAATTAGTAGTAGACAGAGCTATTTTATACTCGGAACCTTCTGTTGTACTAGTAATTTTGGAATTGCGTAATTATATACATATTTAAGTAGATTATAGGAATAGCGAGAACAAACGTTAAATTAGAAATGCTTGGAGCAGCTGCGGTTGTACTTGGTATAGGATTGGATTCGTAACAATAACATAGGACTAGATTGTCATAAGAGATGTAGCAATACTTTTGCTCACGGAATAATTTTCCTAATGCTCATACCTGAAGTGTAAAAAGTTCATTTAAATATAAAAATCTGCAAAAACTTCTTTATAAGTCAAAATTAAATGACTTCGAAAATTAAAGTCTTAGTAGGAATCATGGATCATCTTCTAAAATTCATTATATGCTAAACAATGATTCTTTTTCGGCTCTCGGGATGTTCGTACGAAAAATAAGGATAAAACAATGAATCATAGAGCACGATAAAAAATATCTCTAAAAAAATTTGGGTCAATTTGTATTTACCAAAATATTTGAAAGCAAACTTTTACAAAATACCACTAAACTACCATAAATTTTAAAATTTCCTAAATTTTCTCACCTTTAAAATGTTAACATTTAAGTTTAGAAATAAAAACAGCACCTTTTAAGCATATGCATATGTTCGCTGTGTCATTTGGGTGCAAATAGTAAATCTGTTAATATCCGTCAATTCATCAAGAAAAAACCGTAGATTTCAAAAGATATATTTCATTTTAAAACCCATTCCATTTGATTTAAGTTTCTTATTTTAAACTTATAATAAATGAATAGTTTCATCCTTAATAATCAATACGTAATAAAATGTGAACTCATCGAATTTTCTGCATACTAAACAAAGACCGCCTACTACTCAACACATATGTATATATTATTGTTCTGCATTCATTTCCGTAGAACACAAGGCCTCCTGTAGTAAAATAATGTCACTAATCATTACATATCATTACTTCCAGAGTAATACCCAAAAAATACAGTAATTTTACTCGACCTCGCCTGTGTAGGAAATAAAAGTGTACAAAACTACAATATAGCTTACTGCAGTATATTGGAACAGAATAGATTTGATTTTTTTTACATTTACCGAATACCCAAATTACGTTTTCTGTTTCCAGGAAGCATTTGATACAGAAGGTTAAAGCGTGGACGAACCGGGAAATTATAAGTGACTTTATGCCTTTTTGTCAACTTTACAAATTTTTTTTAAATATTACAAGTTACAACGAAACGAAATAATAACTTTGAATATACATTCACGGATTTTTAAAAAAACTAATTTATTTCCGTAATTTCAAACAAAATTGCATTACCTTCACCAACCAATTTGTTGTCTTTGTAATGTAAAATATCCAAAAGACACTTTTAAACAAATTCATGAGTCATTACATTCTTTGATTTTGTTTCTGTCTAAAATCCAGTTTTGCTTTACAATTATTTCTAATATATCAGATAAAAAACACGAATACTGTTAGATCTTAAGTATGTCAACTCCGTTATTTTGGAAAGCTGTCAGACTTCAAGAAAAAATACAAAAATATCTTTTTCCCTATTCACCCCCAATATATTACAACCCATACTATTCCAGATGGGAAGTTCATCGTTATAATTCACCAGCAGTCATTTTGTATTTTATTGTCTCCATATTCTACATAAGCTGCTCCATTTTGATTTCGTTGTATTACGCGTTCAAAATAATTTTTAATCCTTCCGGAATTCAGAGTGCTATTGTATGTGCTTGCTTTTTATGTCTTGTTTTTATGGGTACACCTGTTGCCGCTACTGGAATTTGCTCTCTAATATATAGTCACCAAGCTGTAATCTATTTTAATGAAGTTGTTCAAGTAGAAAAGAAAATTTTAAGAAACACACAAATAGACTTTTGGTTAATGAGTAACAGTTTTATTCGAAATCCGTCGGATTTCGAATTTCCAACAAGGGAAAGAAAAGATGTGGACAAAATGGGTTTAGTGATTTTAATCTTAGTAACTTATATGCCAATATTGGGCTTGACATTTCCGATCGCCCCGATTCAATTTAGGCTGGAACCTTTTTACTATTTATTTGAAGATTTGTATCCCGCCGTATTAAGATTGCCTTTAGGAAACAAGTTTATATTTGTTTTGAGATGTGTCTGCTGCTATATTTGTACAGTTGAAGCGACAAGAGCGTACTCAATATTTTTCATATATTTTTTGTGGAACCAGCAAGTTTACAATGTTCTACTGCAAAAGATACAAGTCAGTTCAAAAGTTCGTTTAAAGGAATATTTGGAGTTGCAACTTTTAATGAAGTGTGGTGGTGATTTAATTGCGCGTACTGTAAATGGTGTCATTATGGGAGCTGGATTTGTAATTCATGTCTTTTGCAATTGCTTTACTTTCGTTGGTTGGAAAATATTTCCGATAGGTTTTTACTTGCTTTTCGCGCCAATGAGTCCGTTGATATATTTGTTTAATAATGAATTTTACCCATCAATGGTAAATAGTTATCATAATAGCTTGGAAATGATACGAAATGATTGGCCTAGTCGATTAGCGATTCAAAGACAGGAAGGGAAGATGACTTCTATGCAGTTAAAGCTTATGTTGAAATTGCTAAGGGTACAAAAACCAATTACATTTCGAGTATTTGACGTTGCAAAACTCACGAAGGAAAGTCGACTGGATTTCTTTGATCATTTGACAAACAAAACGGTGTCACTGTTGCTCTTGTTTGAACAAACGTTGGGTTAGGCTCCATCTTTAAAATCTGAAAATTGTATGTTTAAGATTTTTTGATATAATTAGTTGAAATTTTAAAACTTAAATTATCTGATTCCTACCGTTTATACCCTTTATATGTTGAGTAATAAATACTGAATAATTTATTTGATTTTATTATCGTTCTGCAACGCATGAAACAGAGCTTTTGAAAATATTCTTAAGGCGATTCTTTAAAGGTAATTAAAGCTTTGAATGTAAGCACAATAATTGCTTTTACATAAACAAATTGCGTCATTCGTCCTATTACTATATGGTTACCAAACCTCATCAGAATTAACCTGCAACTCCTTCGAAATCTGCTTATAGATTGTCTCTCTTTTCTTTCCCAATTGTGTCTACTCCACGAAATAAAAGTTTGTACTTGTCGCACCCACAAATATTTTCCCGTATGCAAGACAATATTCCAGTAGAATACGGGACCAACAAAAATTAATACTAAAACAGCTTTTAAAATATTATTGGAACTTGTCCAATACCGAATTATAATGAAATTTGATATAATTGGAAGCACTGTAAGCACATGGTGAAACACGTAAAGTAAAGGTCCAACAAAAGCCATTGCGTATTCATTCAATATTTGGAAGGACCTAAAGCACACACGTAAGTTGTCAGGTTGGCGGAAATTTTTCAAAAGTTTTTGCTTCATATGAGGTTTACAGTCAAGTTGAAATTCTTTCGTCAAAACAGAAAGAAGCAGAAAGAAATATGAAATTCCAAAGTTGGCAATTGCTACCAAAGTGAACACAAATACTGCAAGCAGATACCCATGAAAAACTGCTATGGTAAAGCCAATCGGAAAATAACGGTAATACGCATCTGGTACAAGTTGTCCAAGAAATAAAGTTCCTCGTGGGTTGTAAAGACAAAGTAGAAACCCAAATATGCAAAAGGTAAAAGAAGAAACATAACAAAAGAATAAAGCGAAGTCCCATTTGTGATTTCCATCACCAATTTTTGCTCCAACTTTAGATTGAAAATTTGCTGTATGCAAAATAAAATCAAAGTTCAAAGATCTCAAATAAGCCAAAGTGTTAAGATATCAATTAAATAATTTAATAATGGAAAAGTTTGAATGGTGCTTACTTTCAAGATATTTTACAAAATGTATCATGCCATTTCCAAAGAGAATGATATCAGTTTTGAATATATGAACTGTAGCTATAATTATGCCAATGCTCCCACCACACAGACTGAACAAAATAATGAGGGCAGTCCGACTGAAATTGGGTGTCATAAAGTTTTTAATTGCTAAGATCACCGCACCGCATAACCATAAAAGAGATAAACGTTGATTTCTCTTAACTTTCCTTCTAACTTTTGGGTTCGATGTCAAATAAAACAACTTTTTATTTATATCAAATGCAATATCGAATGAGCCGATTTTATTTCCAAGCGCAAAAATTGTTTTTAATAATTTGTAATGATAGGAGTTAAACATTTTTTCAGTTTTAAAGTATGTATCAGCAAACGGAGATAAGGTAAAAAAAATCCCAGGACAAGAAAAAAGTTATTTTGCGCGGCGATACGTATGCGATTGTGAAGTAAAAAATTCAGATCGGGTTACGTTTTTCATGGTTGGGTATAAACCTGCACAAACAAACAAGTCTTTGAAGAAATTTCATTAAAATATAATAGTTGTTTTTTTGGTTTTGTAACTAAACTTCTGATTGCTGTAAACATTTTTAAAAAACAAAGATTATCGGCACGGTCCAATACTTTTAAGTAGTTGAAATATGTTTGTATAGTATTGATGCGGTATAACTCCTACGCAAAATTGTTAAATGAAATTTTTAAACGTCGATTACATACAAAATGTTTAATAGACTTTGGAAAATACATTAAAATGCACGCCAGGCATATTCCTGGAGTACATGTTGGAAACTTTTTGTAGGGATAAACAAATAATCGCAACACACACAACAAAATTTTTAACGAATACTGCTTATTTTAAACTTAAATTCGATCCATTATATAACTATATAATTTTTTCCATAATAACACTCCGCATTCAATTTAGCTCTTAGGCCAAAAACACGTGTTCTATGTGATTAAAATTTGAGAGAGAGTTTAGATAATGATTGTGATGTAATGGAACATTGTGATTCTATTAAGCTGCTATATTTTAAGCATCTGTATATATTAATTATTATTATATTGCTTATATACAAAATTGTGTAAATACCTAGCGCACGAAATAATCAAATTTAAAATTCTTTTCCTGACGACACACAAAGCAGAGATTATTTTTTCTATATAATATAAAATATTTCTTAAAATAATCCTCTCCCCAACAATCATTTCTAGAATGAAGAACAGTGTTGCCACAGTGAAAACTAAACTAAAACCTATCATCAGTGCTGAAGTCCTTTTGAAGTTAATTAAATCCGGATTTTTGATACTTTTCTCAGTATCGATATATTTGTCACGATTCTGATTTTCTGTAGCATATTGAGCAATGTTATTCCACCAGCCAATCAATCCAGACTCCCGAATACGCTCACTTGTTTGAATCATCCAGTGTCGATTCACTGTATGTATTACAAAGTAAAATGGCTCAACGTCCACTTCTTCTAGGACATGAAGGCACTCAATATTATATTGCTTTGCGTCTTTTTGATATCTTGGCAAATACCAATTCCTCCATATAGCCTTCTCCTTCCAAGATGATTTTAAGGTGACCCAATCCGTTAAATTAATCCATTTCTTCTCACCTTTACGACGTAAATGAGATAGCTGTGAGTAGTTGTAAACTTCCCAATCCTCCTGAGTAAAGCCATTAGCTAAAGATTCATTAATGGAATCAAATGGCCTTATTTTCTCTTTCACGGTCACTAGACCAGTCATTTCTGTTTCGTAAAAGCTCCAAAAAGTGGTAGCCCCAATTACCAATAGCAGGTGAAGCTTCCAATTTTGAGTTGATTTTACAAGAAAAATTGAATAAACGAAGGCCGCAATATTAACTTTGCCGTCGATTATGATTTTGAAAGCTGCACAAGCAATCCAGCATAACGCGAGCAACATCCAACTTGACTCTGTGAAAGGTGCTAACCAAACATTATAGTCGATTGAAATTTCTGGATTGCAACCATCTTTGTAAACGCAGTAGTACCAGAAATATCCCGAGAAGAACTGCAAAAACAGAGTTGCAGCAATGTGTGTACCAGTTAGATTTGTGGCTTCCTGAAAAACGTAACAGGATTCATTTCGGTATTTAGAATATGTATATGAAATGTTGTGAACTTTGCTAAGTTCAATTGCCAACATTTGGCTTGCCCAACAAAAATAAGTCTTAACAAGAAGACGTTTATAACTTGTCTTGTCTAGTCGTGTTTTGTAAATATGATCACACAGGAACTTTTTGGACTTGCTGTATTTATACATATCATTTGATGTATATGCAACCCAAGTGGGAATTCGTATATTGTTCCCAGACCAAAACAATTCTTTATGGAACTTTCTAAGATCTCGAGTAGCTGCAAAGATTTTCTTAAATTGGCTGTATGTTTTGGGAACTCCGCTTTTACAGAAACGGTTGCAGTAAATGCGAAATCTGATATTTGGATGGAATTCAGCAAGCACTTTTGAAGCAGGACTGTTTCTGAAGAAGTCGTTTTTATTTTCATCCTGGGATTATAGCTTTTTGTGCAGACACTGTTCAATTTTTAAGTCAATACGTGACTCTTTTTGTGCATTTATCTTGACATCACTAGCTACCATTAGCACTAATGTATCCGGTCTAGTCAGCAAAGCTTTTGTAGCAAAGACTGCATGTCTTGAATGTGGAGATTTAAATGAGCAAATATCGACTGATAAAACAATAACTGGTGTCGCATGAGTGGTGTACTTTAATGTGAACGGAAAAATTTCTTTTTCGTAAGATTCGTTGAAAATTAACTGTGTATGATAAGTAAGCCGTCGGAATGAAATCTTTTCTGAAATTATTTCTAATCCGTGAAAAATATATGTTGGAGAAAATACCGAGTCGACTTGCCTCAGGAGTGAATCCAAATCTAAGAGGCAAGTTGAACTAACTATACAACTAAAAATTATGCTTATACGTATCATTTTGCAGTTAATACCCAATTCAGGCATTTAAAATAATCAACTTTGCAGTAAGCTACGTAGTTACAAGAAATATGGAGAACTGGAAAAAGGTTAGCATGACGTGGTTCAATGTAATAGTCAGGACAATGTGTTGTATCTGGGGCAGCGTGAAAATATTTGTTCAGGCTATTCAAAGTATTTTTATGCGACAGCCCAGGCATGGCACGCAGTTTAAATCAAGTGGGCATACCTAATAAAACCCGGGTTTTATTGGGTTGCCCGTTCTTTGTTCTAGTTTGGTTTTTTGTAATATTAAATTGAACATGCATTTATGTGGGCCCATAGAACACCCTCCAAAAGTAGCACCCATATTTTAACGTTTATAAAACCTATAAATCCAGGAAATCCTATGAAACCCGGAAAACCCTGGTTTATTAGTTTTATCATAAAAACCCGAGTATTTGCCATAACGGAAACAGCCGGTATAAAAATATCGTTCAATTTTTACATGATATATTTATTGAAATTTCAATCTACTTGTGTAATGAGTCTACAAAATTATATTTGGAAGTAGGAAATGGAAAGTGGCTGTTTTTCAAAAACACGCTATTATAAAGTAAGCACGTGCAACAATTTGTTATATTTAGGCCATTGGCTCCGATATTTTTTTATGACCACGCCTTGTTTTTGTACTTAATCCGTTTCTAAATTTGTTGAGATATAATACTTATATGAAAAAACGTGTAATAAGACATTTTACAAAAACACGGAGTAATATAACGACATTTATTTTCAATTTCCTACATTTGAAAACTGAATGCAAAGATCAAATTAAACGCTTAAAATAGACCATTTGCTTCATCAGATAGTTGTTTATTAATTAACATCATATTCAAAAAAAATTTCATTTACATTATTTTGTGTAATTTTTGTGCTTTATGCCTAAATATAGTTATAAATACAGTTCATTAAGTTATTTTGAGAGGCATATCACTTGCCAATTGATAATGTAAAGGACAGATCAAAAGGGGTATTAAATTAATCATATATTTACTAACATGAAAACGGTATAATCTAGTATGCTACATTAAACCACGAATGTAATTTGCAAAATGCAGTAATTTGTGACGAATATAATTAGTAAGTATTTTACGTTGAATCTCTTACTGAAAACACCAATTTTTTCTTAAAAATTCTTGAAGACCTACTCGTGAAAACGTGAAAACACATTTCGTGCACATTATTTAAATCTACAATCCTTTCCTTGAGAAATAACAAAGCAGAGAGTAATTTTCTTACGCAAAATACGAAACAACAGCTAGAAAGCTTCCCTCCTTCAATCATTTCTAAAAAGCAGATCAGTGTTGCTAGAATCATAACTAAACTAAAACCTGTTATCAAGCCTGAAACCCTTTGAAAGTTTATCAAAGCAGGGAATCTAATATTTTTCTCAATATCAATAAATGTCTCACGCATTTAATTTTCTGTTGATTATTCAGCAATTTTTTTCCCCCAGTCAATCAATCCTGAGTCTCTCAGACGCTCACTCGTTTGAATCATCCAGTGTCGATTCACTGTGTGTATTGCAATATAGTATGGCTTTGCGTTCACTTCTTCTAGCATATGAAAACACTTGACATTATACAATTTAGCTTCTACTTGAAACATTAAACTATTTATCCGTTGTACCTCTGGACAATTAAATTTGGTATGTAAGCCAAAAAAAACTTGTGTTCTGCTCTGGTATTAATTTCTTACATTTAAGTTTACATAACGAATATGAGTGTATTTCGTGTGATTAAATATTGAAATTTTTGTTTTGCTATTTGAAGTTTTGATATTTTAAGCACCAACTTATAAATTAATGCACTATCTATTTACAAAATTTTGTACATACCTAGCGCATAACATAATTGAATCTATAATTATTAGCTTGAAGGAGCACAAAACAGAGAGCAATCTTCTAAAATAATATACCATAACTCGAATAGTAATCGTTTCCCCAACAATCATTTCTAGAATACAGACCGGCGTTGCCACAGCAAAAACTAAACCAAAACCTATCATTAGGGCTGATATCCTTCTAAAGTTGATCAAATCGGGATATTTGATACTTTTCTCGGTATTGTTGAATATCTCCCGTTGCTGATTTTCTGTAGCAAACTGAGCAATGTTGTTCCACCAGTGAAGAAATCCCCCCTCCCTTAAACGCTCACTGGTTTGAATCATCCAGTGTCGATTAACCGTGTGTATTACGAAGTAAAATGGTTCAATGTCAATTTCTTGAAGGACATGAAGGCACTCAATATTATAATGTTTGGCTACTTTTTGGTATATTGGCAAATACCAATTCCTCCATATGGCCTTCCCCTTCCAAGATGACTTAAGGATGACCCAATCCGTCAATTTAATCCATTTATTTTTATCACCTCTTTTATTCAACCAGGATAGCTGAAGGTGATTGTAAACCTCCCAATCACCCTGACTAAATCCATTCTCTGAAAATTCATCAATTGTATCAAATGGTCGCAGTTTCTCTTTCACAGTCATTAGACCTGTCATTTCTGTTTCGTAAAAGCTCCAAAACGTGGCTGCCCCAATGACTAGCAGCAAGTGGAGCTTCCAGTTTTGAGTTGATTTTACAAGAAAAATTGAATAAACAAAAGCCACAATATTTACTTTGCCGTCGATAATGATTTTAAAAGCTGCACAAGCAATCCAACATAACGCGAGCAGCATCCAGCTTGACTCTGTGAATGGCGCTAACCAAACATTGTAGTCGATTGCACTTTCTGGATTGTATCCATCTTTGTAAACGCAGTAGTACCAGAAATATCCCGAGAAAAACTGTAAGTACAAAGTAGATGTTATGTGCGTACCAGTTAGATTTGTATCCTCCTGAAAAACGTAATTAGATCCATATTGGTAGTTAGAATACGAAATGTTGTGAACTTTGCTCAGTTCAATTGCCAACATTTGACTTGCCCAACAAAAATAAGTCTTATCAAGAAGATATTTATAACTTGTCTTGTCTAGTCTTGTTTTGAAAATAAGATCACACAAGAAATTTTTGGACTTGCTGCTTTTATACATATCGGCGGATGTATATGCAATATAGGTGGGAATTTGAATATTATTGCCAGACCAAAACAATTCTTTATGTAATTTTCTAAGTCCGTGGGTAGCTGCATAGATTTCCTTAAATTTGCTAAATGTTTTGGGAACTATGGTTGTGCAGAAATGGTTGCAGTAAACTTGAAGTCTGAAATTTGGCTGGAAATTAACAAATAGTTTTAAGGCTGGACTGTTTCTAAAAAAATCAACTTCATTTTCATCCAGCGATTGTAACTTTTTGTGGAGACATTGTTGAATTTTCAAGTGCGTACTTGATTTTGCTTTTAAATTTACAGTCATGTCACTCACAAGCATTAGTACCAACGTGTCCGGGCTAGTCAGCAATGTTTTTGTAGAAACAAAAGCATTTTTTGAAAGTAGATATTCAGAATGGCAAATATCGACTGGTAGAAAAATAACTGGTGTCACACAACTTGTGTATTTAAACGTGAACTGAAAAATTTCACTTTCGTAAGATTCGTTGAAAACTAACTGTGTATGTTCAGATAGGCGTGGATGTGAATGATATTCAGACGTTATTCCTATTCCATGAAAAATGTAAGTTAACGAAAGTTTCGAGTTGACTTGTTTCAACACTGATTCTAAATCTACGAGGCAATAAGAACCAACAATACAACTGAAAATTACACCTAATTGCACCATTTTGCAGTTCACACACATTTTATATCTTCGCAATTATATACGTTGTAGCAAGACTTAAAACAAGTAGTTTAAAAAATATGGAGAACTGACAAAGCGAAGCATTAAGTGGTTCAATGTGCTAGTCAAGACAAAATCTTATGTGGCGCAGCTGGAGGATATTTGCTCAGGCTATTCAAAGTATTTTATGCGACACACCACGTCACGCAAGTTTCAAATCAAGTTGGCATATCCATTAAAACCCGTGTATTAGTTGGTCGCCCACTAGTCAATGTGGTTTGGACTTTTGTAATACTAAATTGACATACATTTAAACGAGCCCATAAAAAACCCTTGTAGCGCCTGTAAATACATAAGCATTTAAAAACACCTAAAAGCATCATACCCGTAAAACTCAATAAACCCGTAAAACTCCGGGTTTGGGTTTTACTAGGAATTCCCCCTAGGTTTTGCCTTTACAGGAACAGCCGACACAAAAATATCGTTCAACATTTCCATGTAGCTATTTTTCAATCTACTTGTATAATGAGTTTACAAAATTATATTTGGAAATAGGAAGCGAAAATTGGCTGGTTTCAAAAATATGTTATTATAAAGTAAGCACGCGTATCTATTTTTTATACATGTAGGCAATTGGCTCCGACATATTTTCTTTATTATGACCACTTCTTGTTCTGATACTTAACCTGTTTCTAAATTTGTAACAAATGTATATCTTAAAAAAAACTTGTAATAAGACATCCTGCAAACTTTAGTTAATAATACGAAAGCATAGAAATTAAGTTTCAATCTATTACATTTTATCCATTTTAACTTAACGTGAGAAAATATACCATCCGTTTGCTTTTATCAAAATGATCTTCATGAATATGTGTCATCTCAAGAAATTTAAATATGAAACTTTAAATCCTAGCACTGCAACTATCATGTTCATCCTCTCATGACCTTGAAACATCCTCAAACTTAAAATAAAACTAGTTAAATAAAAATATCTGAAAAACTTAAAATAAAGCAAAAAGCAGGGAATACATGAAGGCATTTAAATTAATCTCCCATATGTGGATACTGTATGTATGACTCTCTTAAAATCCAGACTCTCTTAGTCGTTCGCTTGTTTGAATCATCCAGTGTCGATTGACTGTTTGAATTATAAAGTAAAATGGTTCTTTGTTCACTTCCTGTAGCACATGAAAGCACTCAACATTATATTCCTTGGCTTGTTTTCTGAACTGTGGTAAGTACCAATTCTTCCATCTGGCCAGGCCCTTCCAAGATGACTTAAGCTTGACCCAGTCCGTTAATGGAATCTTGGGTGTTGGATCTCCTTTTCTACAAAGATTTGCTACATTGATGTAATAGCAAAGTTCCAACTCTCCGAAAGTAAACCCATTCGCTAAAAAATTAACAATGGTATCAAGCGATTTCTTTTCTTCTTTTACAGTAACCATGCCCGTTATATTTGATCCGTAAAAGGTAAGGAGAGACGTAGCCCCTAAGGCCAATACAAAATAAATTTTCCAATCCTCCTTGACATTTCTGCTGATTTTCTGCAGGAAATATGACTGAAAGAATGCCTTCATATTTACTTTCCCGCTTATCACAGTTTTAAAAGCTGCAAAGCTAGCCCAACAAATCGACAGGAATATCCAACTTGACACTGCAAAAGGTGAAAACCAAGCGTTACAGTCGACTGCAGTCTCTGGATTGTAGCCATCGCTGCGCTGCAAACACAGTAGTACCAGACGTATCCTGTGACGAACTGGAGATATAGAGCAGAAATAATTCTTGTACTTTCGGTTATATTTGTTATCTCCTGGTGAACGTATTGCCGATTAATTTCAGAGTACTGCATTCTGGAAATCTCGTAATACGAAATGTTGTGAGCTTTGCTCAGTTCAACTCCTAACATTTGACTGGCCCAGCAGAACCGAGCCTCATTTACAAGAAGTTCATAGCTTCTTTTTTTGTAGATAAAATCACACAGGAACCTTTTTGACTTGCTACTTTCATACATATCGATAGATGTATAGGCAATCCAAGTAGGAATTCGGATATTGTTGCCAGACCAAAACAAATGTTTATGGAAATTCCTAACACTCCAAGTAGGTGGAACGATTTCTTTTAGATCATGATATGTTTTGGGAACTCCGTATTTGCAGAAATGATTGCAGTAAATGTGAAATCTGATATTTGGTTGAAATTCAACAATGAGTTTTAGAGCAGGGCTATTTCTGAAGAAGTTGTCTTTCACATTATCAAGCGATTTTAGATTACTTTGTAGACACTGTTCTATTTTAAGGTCCTTACGTGAATATTTTTGTGCATTTATCTTGACATGGCTAACGACCATTAGCACCAATGTATCTGGAAGAGTCAATAAAGTTTTTGTAGCAACGACGGCATTTTTTGATATTAGTGATTCCAAAGAACAAATATTCACTGGAACAATAAGAAAGCTGGGCTTTTGTAATAATTTATTGGGGTACATTTAAAGGGCCCCTAGAAAATCCTTGCAGAACCTTACCACACGCAACCCTTAAAAACGTGATACCCATTAAAACTCAATAAACCCGTAAGACTCCTGGCTTGGATTTTATTATGAAATTCCCCGCGGTTTTGCCTTTACTGGAACAGCCCGTACAAAAATATCGAAATATTTTCATGAAAGCTTTTTTTCAAGCCACTTGTATAATGAGTTTACAAAATTATATTTGGAATTCACAATTGGCTAGGTCTAAAAACACGCTGTTGTAAAGTGAGCACGACGCGTATCTATTTTATATATATATATATATGTATGTAGGCGATTGGCTACGATATATTTTTCACTATGACCACGTCTTGTTCAAATACTTAATCCGTTTCTAAATTTGTTACAAATGTATATCTTGTTTTTAAAACTTGTAATGTTACATCCTGCAAAAATATAGAAATAAGATGAAAGCATTTAAATTAACTTTTAATCTATTTCATTTTGATACTAAAAGTAAAAGAAAAACCTAAGGTGAAAAAATATACCATCCGTTTGCTTTCATCAAAATGATCTTTATTAATAAGTCTCATCTCAAGATATTTCTCCACATTTACTTTGCCGTTAATCACGATTACTATTGCCGCACAAGCCGTCAAGCATAACGCGAGCAACACCCAACTTGAAGGTGAAAATAGTGCCAACCAAACATGATTGATTGATTGATTGATTTAATTGTGTTTGGTTATCAATAAAGTCGTTAATTTTGATAATCATAATTCTTGCCATATTTGGGCTTTTCTTTTTAGCCATATTTGGGCACTGCCATAGTACTAATTTAAATTGCAAATGCCAGTCCATTATTTGTATTTAATCTTTAGAATACATAACAGCATACCTTTACATTAAAAATTTGTCCTTATATTATTAGATAGACAAGGTAAACAAGTTACGAAACCACTTTTAGATGAATTAAATGATGTAAAGCCGTACGTATATGGAATTATTATTATGATACTCATAAACATTTCCAGCAAAATTACTTGCTTTATTAGTTCTAGAAATTGATTTCCTATCTTTTCCTCTTACGATTACCTAAAGGTGATTAAAACTTTATATGTAAGTGCAATAACTGTTTTTACATAATTAAATTGCGTCATTCGTCCTAATATTAGATGTTTTCCGAAGCTTATCAAAATTAATCTGCAACTCTTCCTAAATTTGTTCATAAGAAGTCTCTCATCCTTTTTCCAATTGTGTCTACTCCATGAATTAAGCGTTTGAACTTGTCTCACCCACAAGTATTTTCCCGTGTGCAAAACAATGTTCCAGAAGAATGTGGGCCCGACATAAACAAGAAGTATAACAGCTTTAACAATAGTATTAGAGCTCATCCAATAGCGAATTATTATAAAATTCGATAATATTGGAAGTATCGTAAACACTTGGTAAAATACGTAAAGTAACGGTCCCCCGAAAATCATTGCGTATTCATTCAAAATCTGAAAGGATCTTATGCATACACGTAAATTGTCAGGTTGGCGGAAAATTTCCGATAATTTTTGTTTCACATGAGGTTTACAATCCAGTCGAATTTCTTTCGCTAAGATGGAAAGAATCAAGAATAGATAAGATATTATAAAATTGGCCAGTGGTACTAGAATAGCCACAAAAACGAGCAGAAGATATCCATGAAAAACTGCAATGCTAAAACCAATTGGGAAATACAGGTAACGCGACTCAGGTACAAGCTGCCCAAGAAATAAATTTCCTCGTGGATCATAGAGACAAAGTAAAAATCCAAATGTGGCAAAAGAGAATGGACAAATTGTGCCTATGAGTATAGCAAAATCCCACTTTTTGTTTTCTCCGCCAGGTTTTGATCCAAGTTGAAAATTTGCTGAATGTTAAATAAAAAGAAAAATATTAATCTTACAGCTCAAATAATTTTGAGTTGAATAAAAGTTTGAATATTTCTTACTCTTAAGATGTTCTACAAATTTCAGCATGCCATTTCCAAAGAGAATCATATCCTTCTTGAATACATTGACTGTCACCATCAATGTGGCAAAGCCTACACCGCATAGACCAAACAAAATGCTGAGGGCATTTTGACTAAAAATTTTGGTCATAATATTTTTTATTGTTAATATCACTGCTCCGTATAACCACAAGAGAGATAGATGCTGATTTCGTTTCACTTTCGTTTTAAGTTTCTTGTCTGAGATGAGGTAGAAAGCCTTTTTATGCATGCTAAAGGCAATATCAAATGAGCCGATCCTATTTCCAAATCTGCAAAGAGTTTCCAATAATCTGTAATGATACGAGTCAAACATTTTTATTGCTTTGAAGCTATTTAGCAACCAACTTATATCAATCAAGCCCTTTATGAAACTAAGGAAAAATAGATTACAAACAGGTTACCCAACTAAAAAACAGCCCTGACTTGTGATATTTCTAGGTAAACTTGTTTTCGTCAAAAAGTCCATCGTATTTTTTCAAGTAATTGTCCACGCTCAAAACAAAGATTAAGTTTACCAATATTAAAAATAAGTATTTAAGCATTTAAGTATTAGCTATTGGATACGTCTGGAAAGAAGCAAAATGTTATGATTTATGGAACACGAGTGAGTGCTCAGTTTTAAACGTTGTGAGTATGATTTTTTCAAACCCAGGATTTTTGCCATTATGGCGACAGTCGATACAAAAATATCGCTCAATACTTACATGATAGCTATGTATATTGATATTTGAATCTACTTGTATAATGAGTGTACAAAGTTATAATTAAAAATAGGAAATGACGACTGGCTTGTTTTTCAAGACACCCTTATTTAAAGCAAGCGCGCGTGCCAATTTTTTATATTTTTAGGTTGTTGTTGGCTTCGATATTTTTTGTTATGACCATTTTTTGTTTGTTTACTTAATTCGCTTCTAAATTTGTTTATATATATATTTTTTATTTGGAAACGTGTAATAAAACATTTGCACAAAACAAGAAATAAATGACGGCACCTAAATTAACTGAGTGAAAAAAACTTAGCGCTTAATAACCATCCGTTTGTTTCATCAGAATGTTTTTTAATTACCGTCATCCATAAAGAATTTTCATAAAAATCCCTAAAAACTTTTATTTTTTTGCACATCCTTGTATGTAATGTATAGTACTTTCTACACTCTTATAATTGTAGACACGGAAAAGTTAAAATATTTTGAGAGAATTACCAGTTGTCAATAATATTAGGTAAAAGACAAATCCAAGCGCTTTTAAAATTAATAATATTTCGTAACATACTCGCAAAAGGCATGATCTAGCATGCTTCTAATAAACTACTACGATCATCACATGTATTTTAATTATGCCAATGTATTAAGTCAAGGTTTATGTATATTATTTATTTGTGGTTATGGTGGGCTGAGAAAACAATTAAATTTAATTAAACAATTTCAATTAAAATTTTGCATCTCTTTCGGCCACAATTTGTAAATATCTAGCGTACACGTTTTTTAAATCTAAAATAATTTGTCTGAAGAAAAAACATGGATAAAGTATTTTTCTTAAATAATACACCACAACTCGGATAGTTATTTTCTCCCCAACAATCATTTCTACAAAGCAAACCAGTGCTGCTACAATCATAACTAAACTAAAACCTATTGCCAAGCCAGAAATCCTTCGAGAGTTGATCAAGTCGGGAAATCTAGTATTTTTCTCAGTATCAATAAATGTCTCACGATCTTGATTCTCCTCCGCATATTGAGCAATGTGATTCCACCAACCCACCAGTCCTGATTCGCGTAGACGCTCGCTTGTTTGAATCATCCA
>JAQIXW010001901.1:0-17311 GCA_034700685.1 Willowsia buskii | reverse complement strand
TACATATTTGCATAAATATTTCTTTCACTTATAAACTTATGACCTTATTGAACTTTTCTATTCGAAATAGCTACCATTAACCCGCATTGCCGGTTGTTTCATGCTCATGCTTTTGTCAAGACCACACGGAATTAAACAAGGAATTAAAAGCTGAAGAGTACATTATGCATTGGCATTGGCATATATATGCAATATGATCAACACACTATAATCGTCTTTATATCTCATCCGACACGGTATTTTTGATATTTCACTGCCACTGATGCTACAAATCACATTCCTCCCCCACTTTCCAGGCACTAATATGCGATTAGTAATTCTTTATGATAAGACGTTTGATGCTTGAATGATAACCATTTTATTTTTTGGTATGCATTCAGACTAATAAGATGCCGTTTGTAAGAAAAGTTGCGTAATCAACTTAATATGGCTTTAAGAAAGTGAATGTGTAAGAATAACGACATGCAGTTTAATCAGTGCCAATTTTGAAAACAATAATTTCAGCAAAAGCAAACTCCGCAGCAGTTTTGAAGGGTAACTACACATTGTTGCAAACGAATTCCAGAACATATTTCCGACAAAAAGAAGAATTTTTGAAACTAACAACATTTAATTATTCCTTTAATATGGGTTCCTTTTGATTAATAATTTTCGACTCATTAGCTCATAATTTAACGATTTTATCCACTTTATTAGTTTTTTTTTGCATTTTCATTTTGCATTTTGATACGCGCTTCAAAGTACTCCTTGACATGTTGTGGTGGGAAATCATTCAGTGAAAGCTACATTACATCTATTTCTGCGTTCCTTCTTAAAAGCAGTTCAGGGGTACTCAGAAAGGAGTACCAGTACTTGCATTGATAGTAAAAAAATCTTACAAAGTCTTTTGTTGTTGTTGTTGAAACAGGACATAATGCAATATGCATAATAACAAGATTTAAAATGATATAAAAAGTAAGTACCAACATACCATATGCATGCATATTATAAAATGCATGCTTCTCACTACTCCGTTCACTCATCATAAAAAGCATGATGATGAAGAAAACCACAGTTCAGTTCCTCTTTTTGTCCATACGAAATGCTCTCACTTCACGTAAGTATTTCCACTATGCACCAAGCACAAAATGTGCTGCTGCTCCTGTTGTCCTGCATAATGTACATCCATAAGTGCAACGTACCATTATAAACTTCCCTCATCATCATCACTTACATCCCCTACCACCACCGACAAGGCACTTTCTCTTTCTCTCCGACTCTCAGTCTCTGCCGCTTTACATGTGTCTGTGCTTTCTATTTTGCGACTCTTGTAAGAGTTGTTTGCGAGTAAAGTTGAAAGTACATAGGTAAGTATTATAAGTGCAAGTGCACCATCTCAGTTACCACCATCGCCGCGTAACAGTTTCACTATGAACAAGAAAAGACGGCGAATGCATTGGACGGCGTATTTCTTTCTCTACGTCGTTCTCGTCTCCGCAATCTCCTTTCACGCACTTATTTCATGGAGAAAACTCCCCCACCACTATAGTCTGCATGCATATGTGCGTAGGTATGATAATGTTATGATGTTATATTGGTCAGTGTTTCAAGTATTTCATGCTTCCTAAATGCATCAAACCTACACACCTACATATTATGCATATGCTCTACTCTTGCAAGACAACTTTAAAAAGCATACATTGTCTGTGCTAGTCGGAGAGCCTAGGTATCTGAGTATATATTATTTTTGCACAAGGGTTTTCCTTTAGCATTCTGGTTCTGTTGAGTGAGACTACTGAGAAAGCAATGTGCTCATTGCACTGCCATGATTTTAAATTGCCATTTTTTCTTATTTTAGCCTTGGGATATAAAACGCACGAAGAAAACGTCATAGAAACAATGCAGTATGTAAGCATACTACGTACATCCCTTACGTACATACTACTCTTGTATCCAGTTACGCATATATTTCAACTTAAAGTCTAGTAGAAAAACAGGAATCATAGGAGATGCAAGAGCAACAACAGCGGCAGGCAGGTTATTACGTACATTTTTAATGTGCAATTGCAGTTCACATCCTGTTTTTTCATACCAGTTTTCCCTTACACTTTCTTCGTGCTTGGGCTGACTGCACTGCACTTCTCCTAGCGAGGTTGCTTAATGCTCATATATTCCTTCTATGTACCAAAACGCTTCCTGCCATATATACGCGTTGTTGGTGTTTCTGCATATGCATAAGTTTCACTCGGATAAAAAAATAACAACCACAGCAACAATAAAGTATCATCATCATACTTTCTACAAAAGAGCTGGACTCCGTACACAAAGTAGTAAAAAGATGTGCATAGCTGTCCACTCAACTCACCATGCAGCTGAGAATAATACATTTCAACATTTTACTACCACTACCATGCATAACTTGGTGTAGTGCACATAAAAATAACTGCACTTTCTCACACAAGTACGCAATCACTTGCTTCTATCCTCGACGGCGACCTTCCCGCGACAAAAGCGTCAGCATTTTTTCTTCAAAGTACATATTATTATGTCTATTCACCAGATATAGTGAATCGTGGTACCGGTGCTTTGCCTTATGTTATGGTCATACCTAAATTCAGCGTTATAATTATGAATTGTCTGCCTCTGAGAGTATTATCCTTTCGTATCCTCTTGTACGATATTCAGCGCATTTAATGCTTCTCATTACTACTGCTTAAAAAACTCACCAGGCTGGTTCATCTGGCTTGCCTTTTCCTCCAGAAAATATGGTGAGGGAAAACGGAAGGAATAAAAAGTAGAGATACATATACACATACATTATATTCGTGCAGAAAATTTACATCCTTCGTATGGTCGGTACATTGTTTGGTCATTATCAATAAAACTGGCACAATTGATATTAATTTTACAACAGCTGCCATGTATGTAGGCCTTCAAGTTATGTGTATTCCACATTTTATGCAATCAATAATAAATATTTAGGCATATTAAAAATATGTAGTGTCCATTTGTTAGTTTTTGTCTGAAACATTACATTGCAAGAAAGTGTAAGAAAAGGAAAGACAAAACGGACAATTTTTCTATTATTGTGTATTCCACATAAGACGGCTAATTTTTAGAAACAACAATTGACAAAGACCACTTTCATCATACAACTTGCATTTTCTTGCATTGTTTCTTGTGTTTGGGATTTTAGCTCACAGTCAACTATTCATACTGCAAGATGTACCCACTTCTCGTACAGCAAGGTCGTAGAGTACGTCGGCAGTTGGACAAAACGTTAGTTACATACACAGCATATTATATATATTATCCTTACTTTTATGCTACAGTTATATCTTATCATTTATTGTTACTGTGTAGTTGAATTCATATAAAATGTTTTGCAGTGGTAGTGCTCCCTCTCACATCTTTTCTCCCAGCCAACAAGCATGCACAATGAAATGCAGTGCATTGCTTCGCACACATTTTCAACTTGACAAGGCTTTTGTTCCTCTTCTGATGCCATATGTTGAGCTTTCATAGTGGTGAGAGGGTAGTTGTAGTAGTAAAGGTTTACAACCACGACAAGAATGAAGTTGACTGAATTTTCCTCAACATAGAAAAGTTATTACAGGAGGAGAGGAAAGTGGAGAAACAAGCCCATATGATGCAAGCAATATTGTTCTATCTATATGTATGTATGATGCGTTGTAGTAAATGAACATATTTTTGTCTGCGGCCTTTCTTATATTATGAGTAGCACTATCTGCACAAGTGCACAGTCATATTCCTTATAAAAAGTAAACAGTGGAGTTGCAATTTCCTTTGCCTAAATTAAGATGAAGCAATTTTGCGAGTTGAAAATTCATGCGTTACAATTTACAATTGAGGCTGCTGTGAATAATAATTAGACTCTTTTGCTACAAAATGTTGCAAGGTAAGGAGCTTGGCTTTTAAGCTGATAAAGATCCCAAGCATGAAAACATTGCATGTACAGGAGGGAGTATTTTTCTGATTGTGCAACAAGCCGTTTTGAGTCTGAAAAAAAACGATGGAAACCGAAATTTCCAGTTTTGATTCTGTCGAGAATAATAGTGGAAACAACAACAAATGAAATGAATGAACAGGCAATTAGCTTTGTATAAATAAGCAAGAAAATTAGCAATATTACATCAATGAGATTTTTCAAGGTTAACAGTAATTAAAAATCTATAAATACAATTTTCGTTCCTACCACAACTACAACAACGATTACCACCAGTATACTGAACTACTTGATAGGGGATGATACAATACCATAACTTGTTACTCCATTTCTTTATGCAGGAACATTTTGTATTATGATCTAACGCGGAAGATAATTAATATTATTATATGTGATGATGAATTGTACACATACAGCGAGAACTAATGAGTGACGCCACCTACAACTTCTTCGAATAATAATGCAATATTTTTATACAATCATGATAAATAGTTACCGATGAGCATTGAGAATTTTACAGGTAGTAATGAAATGCATAATGAAAACATGTAACCCCATTAATACCTTTCCATTATGTAATGTACGCCTCAACAACAAGGAAAATATTCCAGAACACTTCCACCAAAACTGGCTGAGTGACTAGAATTTATTAATAAAAACTATCAGAAAATGTGCTCAGAAAACATCTAGGAATACGTGGCTGAGGATGCAACAACTTTGTTTATTATCATCACAACTAATCAAGCTCAGCTCAATTAACCCCAAGAAACACCGAAGATTTTTCGATGCCACAAAAAAGGCTACCACAATTTTTCAACCAAAATGTTACTATTATTCAATTCAAGCTGAATGTCACTGATAAAAATCATTGGTACTAGCATAACTCAAACATCTTAATGTGCACAAAATATATGTAGAAATTGAAAGTTTAGATACTTTATGATCACTACCACGTCATTATCATACGGACTGACAGACCAACAATTACCAGTCATCAGTGGCTGGCACTGTTAGTAAACTACACAATAATAATGTATATACGCATAAATTAATCACGTTTGTATGCATACATACAAACGTGATATTTGTGTTTCGATTAATAGTTTTAGCATTAGTGTAGTACGTCTAGTGGAAAAATTACGTCGAGCAAGCGATGTGGAACGGCTACTGGAGCAACTCAGCAGTAAAAATTAATAGCAAACTTAAAATTCAATCGTGTACCTCTTTGGATTTAAAATATTTTTGTTGTGGTGGTGCTATCATCTTCATCATTGCATTTTTATCTATTTATAGACAAAAACATAAACCTGATTTTATGAATTTTCAAAAAAATTCTCTGCAATCCAAATTAAACCACCTGCTTTCCTGTTCAAGCAATCTATTTTAACAAAATACCAAAAAAAACCAATGTGCTTTATACATACATTTAAATACTATTCCTGTGCACACATCCTCAATTCATTGCAAAATGATCCTTTTTCTTAATACTTTTCCATCCTCGTCAATCAAAGAACAACTACAGAAAATTCATTATATGATACATATTGCGATACATTATAAACGTCTATTTTTGCTTTTTTATGACTTTTCGAAAGAAGCAAAATAATGGACGTGTACATGAATACACCGGTTGGGTTCTAAAGACGATATATGATGAAGGAATTCAAGCGTGTAACTTTATTACCATGCATAATCCAGTAGTACAGTAAAGTTATATACATCATATTATTATCATGTGCGCATGCAATATAATCCAGAAACGCTAGACCTATGAACGAATTTTTATTTTTTACATAAGCATTGGTGCAATTCAGGAATCAAACAATGGAAGAAGTTCAAGTGATGCGATTGCATATAATAATACAACGATAACTATAATATGCAGAGCAATGCGTACTAGAAACATGAACATGTTTATATCAATCTGACAATGATCATGAGGATGATGGTCTTTGTCGCTTTACCATTTTTAATATAAATATATTTCTAGTGCACTGTCATCGTCATCGAGTCAGCAGACATCTTGTTCATCGTTTCAAGACAAATTTCAATACTGTGAATACAATGGAGAGGATGAAATGATTTGTGTACATGTATGTTGTGTGCAGTAGCAGAAATACTTCAGAGACTAGAAAAGTCACTGTGGAAATCAAAGTAGTAGCTTTCGGTAATGCACTAAGCAAATTTATTCGTTCACAAGTTCAGCTCCCATGACCATCCATCTATCTTCTTTTTTTATTCTTGAATTAGATAGAGTTGATTAGCAATGGCTTTTTCATCATTATCATCGTGAATGCCACGAAAGAAAAAGAAAATAGGAGGAACTGCTGCATGGGAAGATGTACATATATAAACACGATTTTGTTGACGATAATGCAGCGGATGATGATGGTGGTGGAAAGTAATGTTTCTTTATACAAATAGTAAAAGCAGTAATGCAAGGCTGTGTTGATATAGTTGTAACAGTACGACGGAATCATGAGGGAAAATCAAGCTGAAATAAAAAGCCTGGATATGTACTTGATAGTAATAAAAATTAAACAAGCAAAGGAAGGTAGTTTTGTCTACTGTTGTGACTACAATTTCTCAGTCACACAAATGCACAATACGAACAGTTTGCATTAGAAGCTCTATATTTATAAATCAAGTATTGTATATTATTGTTGCGTCATCACTGCATTGTCGAAATGCGACCAAAGTTATCCAACTCCAGATACTCCAGAAAGAGATATTTTATGGTAGATATTCACATACGATACTTCATCGTTGCAGTATCAACAGTCATTTCCAGAATATCATTCTTCTTTGCTAATTCTATAGCCTAGTTGTTTTATTTTTCAGTATAGAGACGGAAATAAAAAGGGAGAGCAATACGAAGAAGCAGAAAAAAATAAACATTGATAATATAATATCAAGCCAAATGTAGAAAGAGAATAATCGGTAGTAGTACATCTTCTTCAGGAATCAGACCTGAATTCGTTTGAAGTGAAGCTCCTGTCTCACTCGCTCCTCAACAAAAATGTAATGACCATGATGATGTTTTCCCATCATTCTCTGCTCCAGTGAATTTATTGCACAATAGCAGCGCCACCACTACCAGAAGTAGTATAGTATCTGCTGTTGTTAGAGGAATCACTTCTACAACAAAAGTATACTCGGTGGAGGAGTATACATGAAATTTATAATACCTACAGCTATAAATAGATAATATACATTTTATATACATGGTACCAGTATATTATCTCTACTACTGTTTGTTATTGAGCGGCGGCTGCTGATTTTCTCTTGTTTGTTTGTTTTATAGTGGTGGCGTTGTTTTTGTTGTTGTAGGATTAAGTAGTTCAATTTCAGTTCAATTCAACTCAACCGTTTTACATTCTCACTACTTTGTTAAAATTTGCTCAAGTGTATTTTATGTAACATGTATACCATACTATGCTGCTAATGAAAATCATAGACATGTACTTTCATGTATTCCAGTTCCAATCGACTATACAATGAGGCTATACACCAGCCAATACCATTTTCTTGAACGAATAACACGCACAAAGTATAAATCAATAGATTACTTAACTTTATCAGCAATCTTTGAAATGCGTCTACGGTCAAGTAGGCATCTTATATCAGACGAGCTTATACGTAATATTCAGGTTTCATTGTTGTAACATTTAATGCATGCTAGGCGGAATACATGAGTTTTTCTACTCGACTACTGTCTGTGCCTTGATAAAAATGATAATGTATGTTCATTTCATTTTCCGTTCCAGAACAATGAATCGCTCATGATATACGAGAAACACTTAAAATACAATTTTCTGATGCATGCATAATGATAGCATCATCACAAGGTATGTATGTATATTATGTGCTTATGTCTACGAAAATTTGGACATACTTGGTTTGTTTTTCTAATATTTTGCTTGTATACCTGTGCTGCAACACGAGTAATGATGAATTTTGGAGTAGAATATGAGGAAGGATATAAAGTGTAAAATTGAAAACTTCTTGCATCGTCTCCTTTTCTTTTATGGATGGCACATCAACAATAACAGCAATAACCTGAGGAGGACGCTTAAATTGTAATAATATTAATAATGATATCCCGTCTTTGCATGATGCGAGTGAACACTAAATTTTCTCTCAGTTTTGTGTGTCTGTGTGCATAAACCATCATCCATCTAGTCAACCATCCCTCGTTTTGTTGTGCTTACTGAACCGAACAATTTTTCTTCGGATTGGCTACTTGATTTTTGGGTTGGATTTGGATCTTAGATCATCCTCATCATCACATACCAAAACGAACTTCTGTGTTTTTTCAAACTTTTTGTGTTTTGGTAACAGCACAAACGAGCGTGTTTCTGGCAAAGCAGAAGCAGCCAAACAAAACGAAGAAATAGTAGCAAAAAAAGTCATCACTTTTACAACATTAGTTCGTGTATGTACACATTACACAAGTGTATGTATATTTCTAGTGTACGCAATCTTGTAAATTATAGACATGGTCGTACTACCAAACCTTTCAAAATGTAAAATGACTGTATTCACTCTTTCAATGTCATACCCAGACAGAAGCTCTTTGGACATTGCTGATTTTTCCTTCCATCTTTCCAGCAACTTGCTTTAAAACTGATACATATTATCATTATAGTTTTACTACTGTTTTGGCTCCCACACACAACACTCAGATTTTATTCAACCGTGCGCTTCTTCATAATAATCTTGTCTCCATTCTCTATCCGGCAGCAGTATCAGCTACGCTGATGCAGTAATAATAATGTTTAAATGTTCTTCCCTTGAAAAAAATATCTTCAGTAGACTCTTTGTGACGGTGGCTCTTAAGAAAGAGCTCTCCTAAGTATTTTATAAATCAGTAATTTTCATAATTTTTAGGTAAAAAGGGTCTAGCAATGCATGAATAAATATACATGCATATAATTTTTTTTTTTAATGTGTAAAAACTTCTTATATGCATGCTTGTTCATGCATGCATGTAACATGATATAACTATTATTATCCATTTAAAATGTGAAGTAAGGCAACCCATGTAATTATATTGTACGTTAAAAATGGCAAAGCAATAATAATGACAGTGGAATGAGCGATATAGTATCATCGTTTCTTCGTACAATTCACAAGAAAATCAGTATGGCGATGGGTGATGACAATGACAACGAAGACAGCGGAGCGTTTTGCTGTAGGGTTGCTTAACATATACAGAAGAAAGACATTTAATCTGCATGAAGCTTTATATATCTACCACTATACTACATCCTGTTATTAATATTGTATCATAGAAGAAGCATAACATGTAATAATAAAATGAAAGCACATAAAATATTGTCTTAGGAGAAGCAGGGAAAAAGAAGGAAATGTCAGGGATAAAAGAAATACAAAGTACATTGTGGCGTAAGTACATGTGGTGCAGCAGTGTGTAAGTAGCAGAAAGAGAGAGAGAGAAAGGCAAAGAAAAATCGAGATAAATAATATGATGCGGATTTGAATGGATAAAATAGATGGAAAATTGTGTACAATTTTATACATGCACTTGTCATAAGAATATTATACTAATATATGGCAAAAATGCTGCTCATTCAGAGAGCCGAGTGACTGACTTGAGACTTGACTGGAGATACCAGAATAGAAAGAGTCAGAATAAGTACTGCAGAGGAATGAAAGCTAACAGCAGAAAAATGGGAGGAGGAAGGAAGGATGAATGGATAAGAGGAGAACTGAAAGTTTTTTAAGGAACGTAATATCATATATTTTCTTAATACTACCTAATATTACAATTCTATTCTAACCATCATGTTATACGTGTATTACTTGCTAGTACTGACTGTATTGGGGCATTATGAATATAGTGGATGTTAGGGTACAATAGATATATTTGACTCTGCTAGTGGTAATATCACATCATCACTATTTTATCCAGCCTTTCAATAGAATAACATGCCATTTGCGAATAATGCCGTTATTATGATGCTGTACCGCGACAGAGAACATTTTCAAGAAATCTCTAGTCTCCCTTCCTCTAGCTCAGCTCTCCTTTTGACATCTTATGTAAGCGTATGTTTACCTAAGTTGGAATGAATTATGAGTATAAAGAAAGGAACATAAAGACGTAATAATAATATTATTTGGGGATATGTATATAAATATGTACGCTGTAGGGAACGTTGTGTATGCACAGGTGATTCCAGAAAAAGATTTTGTGTGATGATGGACGATGTGAGCTTTACTGTTTCAAACTAGATTAGATAGACGCAAAGTTACACTACATAGGGAAAGAAAAGAGAAGAACCAGGAGGACGACGACAATTTTCTTCTGTGGTGATGGTGAATGAAGGTGGGTGATGCAAACGTAGCGCAATGATTATGTAACAAGAAGTCGGAGCACATTTATCTTTTCTGTTTGTATGTGTGTACGTTTGGACTGCTCCCTCTGAAATACCTACTTTATTTTTGCAGCCCATAAAGGACGAAGGAACAGAAGTGGTCTCATGATGATGTCTCTCTTTGCCGCAGTCAGAACAGTGCATTTATATGCGCCTGGTGTTTGCAGAGACAAGAAGCTGAGTAGAGATAGATAGAAAAAATAGCAAGGATCATGCACATGGGAGAGAGGTAGGAAAGAATAAAACGTCCTTTCTTACTCTTCTTTTCCTCTGTTCTCTCTCTCTCTTCTGCAAAGTGCAGACAACCAAGTGGAACAGTCGCTTGTGTGGTGATCGTGATAATGTTATGAAAATGATACGAGGATATATATGTGGTAGCAAATTCACCCTTTCTTGACGACTATGTTGATGGCTTGATGATACAAATAACTGAGGTTTGGAGATGATTGTGATTGGCCATCTATCGTAATTTGCATTTTCCACCACCCTCATCGCCATCATCAAGATTCACCACCACAGAATTGTTTTTGTCTCATCGAATGAAAGAGGCATAAGGAGAAAAAAACATTAAGTTGAAAATTGACAACTGTCCTGATGGCAGTAGAAGTTGCAGAAGCTGTAGCATAATAAATGCAGACGGAGAAAAAAAATTAGAAGAAATGAAAACGAAGCTTGACTGCACATGATGATGATGGTGGTGACGATTGTCATCCGTGTGTGGACTCTGCTGTTTGTTCCTTTTCGTCTTCGTTTTTTCGACCTCTTCATTACCCCCAATGAATGGTGGTGCACATTACTATTCATAAAATACTTGTATTCATTGAGATATTTATTTTTGTCCTGAGGATATAAAAGCGAGGAATATCTTGCATTCATATTGATAAATACATAATAATACACTGCATAATAGCACTTGTAACATCCAATGTACAACTACTCTCATTCTCTCTCTATATGTAGGACCACCACGATACAGCCAGTTTAAAAACACAGTATATTTCTTCATTCGAACAATATTGGCTACAACACTGCCCATGCAGAACCAATGATTTTTCCTCAAGACGAAGAAAAGAACGAAAGAGAGAGAAAGAATAGCAAGAAAAAAAATTGGTGTAATGTGAGTTGTACTTGACAAAAAAGATGTTATGTACTTTTGAGCAGAATGGACAATGGATTGGCTGGTTGGTGACTGGTGGTAATTTTATGGCTATTTACCAGCGCAACTCAGATTCATGCATGAATGCTCTTGTCTCTCTCCCATTTCATTTCTTTTCGTCTCTCTCTCTCTCTTCCTCCGTGTCAATGACAGTATTTTACGGAGAAAAATTATGCATTCATGCCCATTTACCAGTATCTTGCTGGCATCTATTAAATAAATATTATGCCGTGCATAAAAGTCGTTTCTTTTAGCATAAAGCTCATTATTACCTGAGATGAATGTACCTTGAATGTTACCTGATAATGAAAACGATGGCGACAGCATACATCCGTCTACTCATTTCTACCGTAAAAATTAAATCCGTTTGCGTAATTTCAAAATGCCCCCAGAAATGAAAAACAAAATGGCAAGGAAGAGAAGAAGAAGAAAAAAACGAAAAAGTTTAAAAAGCACATTAATTTTCATTTGACATATTTTTGTGAAGGGAAACGATGATGTATGAAATTTCGCATTTTTTGACACTTCAATACTAAGTTTTATGTATGTATATTTTTTAGCGCTGCTGATCGCGTCAGCATCAACATCAACACTACAAGTGACTTTTTCGGTATTATTTTATGTAGTCTGCATACCTTCACGTATTCATGGATTTGAACTTTTGTCGAAAAACATTGAAATCACTTGTAAAAGTGTATACGACATCATATATTTACTAAAGTGTCGGTTAAGCAGTAGTTCACCACTGCAGCCGCATATTCTGCATACATAAAGGTTTGGTATAGTGCCTATTAAGTTTTTATGTATCTTACTAATGCACTCTTGCTAATTCGTTATTACTTAAATCCACATACAAAAACTCATTTTCGACAAAAAAATTGAGCTCGTTGCTTGCAAAAGTACAGTGAACTTGTCTTTTTGTCCTTACTGTTATTATTATTTCCGAATAAATCATTTACTCAAAAGATATGATCACCACGATCATTGCAATCATCATCTTTCCCGTCACAAGTCACAGCTACTGATTGTAGCTTCCTCGCTTGTTTTTCACTACCATTCCATCGTCATCATCAGCGTGCAAAAAAAACTACTCATTGTACTTATTATTATTATTATTACAATATTTTCTTCAATGTTTATTTGGTTTTATAGTTAGTTAGATAATGAAGAAGACGGGAGAGATATGATGATCATCATAATGGCAACAAGAAAGACGGAAAGAAGAATTTTTTAAGTGGCTGGCTCATGTCAGCACGCCACACACAACTACTATATGGCATTACCAGCACAAGCTCAACCCGGTGTAATATAGCAAAAAACATGCCCATACCTGCGTGCATTTTGAACATTGCATTTATTATTGCTACTTTACTTGTTGAAACTGCTACTGCTTGGACTGCTAGTTCTGTGCTATTATAATACAATGACGTTATGATGGCGTTGATGATGATTATGGTTCTTAATGGTTTGTTGAATATTTTTAAAAAGCCAAATAGAAATGATGAGCTGAGGCAACTTTGAAAATTCAACAGGAGCACACAGTCCAACAATCTGGGTAATAATCTTATAAGAAGGGTATGGCAGTGAATGGATGGAGCGATAGTGGGATGTGTGGGGAGTGCAGTGGCAGCCTGGCAGCTACATAATATTTAATAGTGGTAATGACACAGGGACGTCTTACTATCATTATTAAAAGCAGTTGTTGTTTGCGCATTGGGATTGAGACAGTGCTACCAAAAAAACTAGCTACCTATCAAAACTGCGAAACGGAGATATATGATACCTGTACCTTACTGTGCAATCATGACGATGATGATGATAATAATGTGATATGATATGGATACAATAGGACTACCACCACCATCAGTTTCCCCACTACTCTGCAATACTGCTTGGCTGAGTCTCTTGTCTTTGTGACGATGATGATCACTATTATTACTATTCACATTATGGTTCTCGGCACGCATGCAAATTTTATGCATCACCTTCTTATACTACCTGGTTGTGCTCAGAAGTGCTTAGGATGATGGCAGTGGTGTGTGGTGCTAGGATGCTGAATGTGGACGTTTTTGCGTGGATATGATATGGTGATGAGTGTGAGGAACCGAAGGAGCCAAGAAAGCCACCTAATTTATAATTATTATTATCCTGGCATATAATGAATGGATGCCTGGCTTCGTCGTAGGATCACGATGATAATATAATGGTGATGAGCAGGAGTCATGATTGGAGATCTTATTTATTTTCTTAAGATTTTATAGCTGTAGTATCATCAGTGTTTTTGAAGCCTCCGTGCGTCGTCGCCCTTCCAAATGATAGGCGCTGATTATAAAGGGCTTGTATTATTGGCGCTAGCATATAAAGAACCTTCAATTTATTTGAAAACTTTTTATGATGGAAAATAAAAGTGCTTTGCTCCTTTTCCCCTTTTTTCTCCTCCTGTTTTCAAGCGAAGCAATTTAAAGCCTTAGAAGCAAAAGAATCACATTTGTTGATGATATTTTAGAGGAATTGAGATAAGGATGTAGGTACACCAAAAAACTGTACACAACATTAATATTGTACAGAAGACGGACACACATTGCTTATTCGTTTTTTAAGACAGAAAAACACATTGTATTGTTGCAAGCAAGAATGGCGATGATGGTAATACTGTGTGATGTACCTTTGTCATGATAATGGGCTATTCTTTGATTAGTTTTTTCTCTCTCTTAAAACTCTGTGTCGCTGTCTTATAGTTAGTCTTTGAACTCATTTTCGTTCGTCAACTTTTTTCTTATTTGCACGAGGGGCGACGATGGTGATTGTGATGACGATGACAACGAAACGAAGCAAAAAGCCAGAGGACACTTATTAACATTTTGTGAGAGTTCGTGTGACGATCTTGCTGATGATGAAAGAGTGTAGAGGAAATATATATCGACCTATATGAGTGTGTTATATTATAACCGTATTTATAGGTAGGTACATGCATCCAAGATTATATTTTCTGATCATTATGATTGTTCTTTTGCTACACTTACACATCATGATAATAGGGTTGAAATGGCAACGAACGTAGAACGACACCACACAAGTGAACGTCTAGAGAGGTATTTTATTTTTCTGATTTTTTTGACGTGACCCCAAACCAGCAGCAGCAAAGAGAGACCAATACACACGTAAACCCGTATTTACTCCGACATGACAGCAGCACGCAAATAATTATTGCAAGAAATATCATTTATAGTTTTGTGTCCTCTTGCAATTATAGCAGCAGTTTAAAAAATAGCACACACATTATTTCTGATATGTAGTATGAAACTATGTGTACATGTACATACCTCTTCACATACACTCATGCACATTATTAAAATGTGTCATTATTCATTAATTATAATAGTAGCATTTTGTTGAACAATTTAGAAATGAAAGATTGCTGCTATTGCTTTGCTTTATTATTATTATCGTCAAACAAGTGTATGTACAAACAAACGCACAAATAAACGGCTCCTCTGTTTTCTATCACTGATTATTTCAAAATGTCAGTGATCTTTCAAAAGTGTCATGGCTACAATCACAGATATCTTTTGTCATTTAAATTCCTCGCTATTTAAATCTTTCACAACATCACGTAATTATTATAAGTATAGCTATATTGTGAGTTTTTGAGAAAACCTAACTTGGCGATTTAGATATTTCCCCATTTTATGATAATATTTCATGACAATTCACTTGTCCTTTTATCCTTTACTTTTCAAAGTTACTAATCAGTTTGATACTAAATACATACTGTAGAATAAAAAATTTGCAAATGGTTATAGCGAGCAAAACTTTTTGAAAAAAAAATCTTTTTCAATTATCCTATATATTTTTTACTTAAACACAAAATAATGAGCATGATGTTTTTGAATGGCTACATGATATAATGTAAAAGGTCATAGAATTTAATACCATATTATTTCATTTCATTCTGCTCTTTTTTCTATAAGTTACACAGCACTACTACTTTTATTTTTCAATTATTCAAATACTTAAGAAACCTAGCATAAATGTCAGCAGATTTTCTCTGTGTTCCAGCAACGTAACGTTTTCTTGTTGATGATTATGATGGTGGTGGTACGAAACCAGGCAGGCAGACAGGTAGTAAGTCTTGTGTACAATTTTCCTTTTTGGCATATTTATAATCCGTAAACATGTAAAATAAGATATACATAACAGTGCATTATCTATGCATACCTATTCACCCAAAAAATCTGCTTGTATGATATCACCTTATACCATGAAAGCAATAAGTAATAATCATAGCAGCGTTCATCTCATCTCTATTCCTGATCCCTCTCCCGCATGGCTTAAAAAGAAGAAAGGTTTAAAATGACGTGTGTATCATTTGAATTTTTTGTGTGTGGAGGTAAATGGAATTTGGACGCTCCCTCTTTTTCCCTTTTCCAATCGTCATAATTCGTAATAAAAGCCATTTTTATGTATTTTTCTCCTTCTTTACCACATACTTTAAGTACTGTTAAGTATCATCTTGATGGCTATAGCCATTCGATGATATGATGATGATATTATGCATAGTTTCATAATATTCTCCACACATAATTCAGATTTTGCCTTTTCTCTAAAACCAAATCCAGTTCTTCGTGAGTACTTCTTGTACACCTTTGAACAAAATTTTTAAAAAGAAATGAGGCTATAGAGGAAACTATTTGATAATATTTATTATGCACAAAATAGTCGAAAAGATGGCGATGATGAAGATGATCCTCCTTCTCCCATTCGATTCCCTCACTTGTTTGACTGTCCACCCATTAAAAATCTTTGTGGCAAATCCTAAATTTATGATATTTTTTTCTCCTTAGAAAAGAAAAAGACGGTTGAGCTGTGTGAGCTTGATGGAATGCACTTGGATACAGGGCAGTATTTACATAATAGGAATACTTATTGGATGTACCATAAGTTTTGCAGACTGTGCTCAAGTACGAAACAAAAGAAATAAAGTTTTCCTTTTAAACGCAGGCTACGCTGCTAATGTGGTGAATGCAAACGAAGACCAGAAAAAATATATAAGTTCAAAGCTTGAAGACTGAAAAGTTTTAAATCATCTATCATAGAATTATTCATTTAAAGCGATCACCGGCTGGTATTAAATTAAAACAGTTAGAGTGGTGAAGTTAAGACCTACTAGTATTAAAAGTCTGAGGGTCACTCACTCTCTATACGATCATGTGTAAAATACCATAAACTTTTCGACTTTGTCCAATAATAATACATACAACATCATAATATAATGAAATTGTAGATGAAGCACAAACCATAATATAGAGACACCGAAACATGAAGAGCTACATGCATTCTTCGTTTACCGAAGATGGAAACCGATAGAGATAAAAAAAAGTACAATGGTAGCAGTACGAGCATTCATGTACTTTAGGCATATAATATTATTATTATTAATAATGTTACAAACCCTCCTATTGTTCTTCTCACTCGCTTACTCCTTGTTAGAACTCAGGCAGGCTTAAGCTTTAAAGTTAATTCTTGGGGATGCGTATATAGTGAACACTAAAAACATTTCTCAAGATTTTGGAGATGGCATTTGACAGATTGAGAAAGATTTAGTGGACTTGTTTGCTGACGAGGAGGAAGGAGGTATACTTAAAATGAGATGGACTTTGCATGCACGACAAACCTAACCAGACAACGCACAATTCGCTTTATTACTCGCTTGTGATAGTTTGGAAATCATAGCATCCTGTAAATTGCTGTTTCACGGTCCATCCAAAATTCTAACTTTACGTATGATTCTTCCTAACAGAATTTCTGCAAGTA
>JAQIXW010001900.1:0-17313 GCA_034700685.1 Willowsia buskii | reverse complement strand
GCAACAAAAATAAGTTAGCAAGCGGCTTATTTGTGCTTTCTTTTTCATAGTATCATCGAAAATATATGAAAAAGAAAAAAGTGAAAGTCTTACACTTTCTATATAAGTTAGTCTGTAACAATTTTTCTTTTTAAGTAATACGTCTCATGTGCCCTTTAGAAAGCTCATTTTACCAAAAGCAGTTGATTGAAGCGGCGTGAGGTATAGGTGCTAGCTTTCAAAAAAATGATTGAGAGGAAATGGAAAAGCAAATCACGAAAAGGGCTAAAATCTATATAGGTGAAAGATAATTTAAGTAAGTAGCAGGGTAAAAAACTTGTATATATTTGCTTTGTTCTCCATCGTTGCCAGAAGGTTTCAACAATCTTTTGTGATGATGATGAAACAAGCAATAATTTGTATATTTCTGCTAATGGGCACTGTTTTGTCTTCGTTCATTACAGTGTGAATACTGAATACATGAGAAAAATCTTTATCAAAAGAAGCAGGACCAATAATTTGCTAGCTTTTCATTTTGTCGGAACAGCCTTATTGTACCTTTTATACGAATAGCAAATTGGTGTAACAGTAGGCATACAACGTCGGCTTCTTTGAAATCTCTTTGTACCTTTCAAGTTAAGACTTGAATAAATGCGTACACAATGTTTTTAACGTTCATGTAAATATATGTTTGAAATATACACGAAATTCTTCCAAGAGCTTAAATGTGTGAGACAGAACTAAGAAAACTTGAACAATCAGGTCCAAGTGCAAGTAAATTGTGATATTACACAAAAGATACAATTTTCATTTATTGATAGGTTTAAACATAGATTTAAACGGAATTACATATATATGGACTTGTTTAATATTTTTGGTTACATGTATGGCGGTAATGCAAAGTTTCTAAACGAAATACCAATTGTACTATTTATCTGTTCAGTGCAGTGACACTATTTACGCAACTAGCATTTAGCTGTATGCATAAATAATCGACTAGTGAATTACGTCAACACGAGTGGTGTCATTTACCATTTCCCGTACAAATCGACTTGCAATACATGAGAATCTATGGCGTCACATTAAGTGCACCCCGTTTTATACTTACCTATCTGGTTTGCGTTCGACAGCAGGAAAATGCCTTCATTTACAGTATAGTTATTTTTGTATTTACCTTTCACATATACCCATTCACAGTACATTTCTGATTATTAGAAAAGTACTGGCTAGTTGAGTGACAGTGTTTCGTTTCGCAATTTTGTGATTCATGAATAATATGAACGTATGAAAGAGAAACGTGACACCATTGTGTAGTGTACTTATGTAGTACTTCATGACTACGCACGCTTAATATGCCACAACATGACGTGACGTAATGATGGGTTATTATTATTTGGGTGCTACGTGATTTGCATAAAAGGCGAACAGCAAGCTAAATTCCTTCGAAATATCTACCATACAACCTTAACGGCACTGGCACAACACCTTTTACTAATCATCTTATTAATAGAGATGTTATCAGTAAGAGATTGGATCATTCTCTTTGAATTTCATATATATTCACTGGAACTCACAAAGAGAATAAATTCCTCTGTACGAATTGATTGATATATGAAGTCCAGAAAGTATTTTTATGAAAGCATAATATGACATCTCTATGAATAGCGAATAAGGACCGAAATAAGTTCACGTGACTTGAATTTAATTATCAGAGTGTGTATTCCACATGCATATATGGGCTTTCACTTTTTGTATGATTTTAAATGAGACTTTCGCTAATAGAGTTTTCTGCCGTTTCATAATATGAGCACCATAAAGGAACTATACCGTTGGAAATGAAGTGTTTTGTATAGTCCACGTTACGGACACTTCATCACGCTTGCTACTTGGAAGACTCTTCTTTTAGTTAGTTTTACTTAGTATATTGTGTTCGTTTATATTGAAGACACTTGGTCCGCGACAGAATGAGCAAGTCAGTAAGTCTGTAGACAGATTACTACTTTTTTACGTTTGGTCGCTGCAACAAGAACAAGCTATGAAAATATATCTGTGTATTTGAACCATGTTATAAATATAGTATTCTTCTGTAAAGTTTAGTAGTAAGTAGTTGGCAAGGTCTGGAGTGTGTTATTGGAAGTGAACGTGACGAGAAAGCGATTTTTGTTCATCAACCCCTACGTTTCACCCTAGTCCTTTCTTCTGCTGGTCTGCTGTTCTCCTCAAAAAAAAATAACTTTCACTCTTATATGATTTTATTTTATTATCGTGTAATACTGGAAAGAACAGCTAAGGATGTCCCTAGGTGCCTTCATAACCATTGCTCATACACATTTTGAATATATGATACACAATATGCGTGATGTATGTATGGTTATAATAACTCATAGGAGAAACGTGCGTAAACTTGAGCTTTCAGAAACACTCAAGAAGAGCGGGGAAGTTGGGATCGGAGAAAGTTAAATGTTATTTTAAGAGTTTTTGGGCGCCTTTTGTGCATTCTGCATATCTATTACTCAACTCAGGGTTGGAAACACAAAACTAACAGTCAAAAAATTTAATTAAGCAATAAGTAACACCAACACATGCTGCAAGAATGATATGCATGGCAAGTAATAAAATGAAGTAATAAATTGCTCCAGAATTGGATGTACTTGTTTTTGAATGTATTGTTTTTACAAAGAGTCTATCAGAATTTAGGTATTATGATTTTTATAGAAAGTTATTCAGTCTCATTTTCTTACCAAATGAATGAACCAAACAATAATTTAGTGATGTATATCTGCTGTCCTTAAAACGCCTGGAGTAAAATAAAACAGGTGTGAATATTTTTTACTTTGAGAAGGACAACGGATAAAGCAGAATAATAAAACACACACATACTCAACTTACTTTAGTTATTATCGTAAAGGCCTTCCCCAGTTGACAATTTCCAGACTCGTTCTTTCAAACTTTTTCCTTCAAACAATATTGTTACAAATAAGGTAAGTGGTACAAGAAAACTTTTTTTGTTTTTCTCAAATTCGATTTCTTATGCATACACAACATATTATTACCGACTTCTCGGCGTAGGTGTCTCTGTTGAAATTGTAAAAGAATGAAAAGTAGTAAAAAGTAAAATGGAAGTCCTAAAAGTATGCAAAAGTTGGAGGTATGATGTAATGAGTTCTTGACTAAAACAGGATAAGTTTCTTTTGTCGTATAAGACGATTTCCCCATTTGTTGGTGTTATGATGTAAAGCTTGGCTCACACCTGAAGTTTTTCAAAGCTTTGCAAAATGGATTTCAGAATATTCTGTGTATCTGTTGAAACCACACATAATGCGTTGAAGTGGGCGTGTATACTTATATGAGGAAGCGCCACTTCATGATGTTAATTTTGTGTTTAATTTATTTTTATTGCAAATTATTATTTTTTGCTTGTTCAACACTTCTCCAAGTGTTCAACTTCCAAATTTCTGACACTTCCTAAACATTCAACTTGGAGAAGCTAGAAGCTCATTTAAATCCGGAACTATGGAGGTGATGTGATATCCGAAAGAATCATATTATTGCATATTGGGGACACAAGCATAAGGATTGCGTAATCACGGCATTCTCCTGCACGACAATAGCCAATTGGGAAATTACCAGCTTACAAACCACCAGATCCGAAAATTGATGGAACGATTTCCAGTGTTTAAAAAATTGCTAGCTTCGTCATAAAAATTAGCTTGTTGATAATCCTGAACTACATAATGAGCTAAATTAGTGAGTAGCCGTAATGAATACACACGGTGAGATCGGTAATAATTAATTTAAGCGTTCATCATATTATTGTGAATTCTTATCGGGTAATAGGGTTCATTTCATTTGGTCTTGGTTTCCATCATGTATGAAAAATTCATGAAACCAATACATATGTCATGTGTATATATGTACTGCATTTTTCACGGCTGGTAGTTTTTAAGATGGGAATTTCTAACGTGAAAAATCACGATTGCTTCTGGTACGACTTGTTCCAAAAGCAGAAATTACTTCAATTTCAGTCACTCTAGTTCATTTTCAATGTAAATTTGATGTTTTATTTAGCATGAAGCGTTGAAAATCTTGTTTCTTTTAAAAATGGATTCATCGAAAAAAATACCATTTATATGCTCACATGCTTGCATATTCCTATCTATTTCACAAATTTTGTTGCACAATCAAGTATGAGATTTTCTGTAATGAATGTATCAATACTTCACACAAGTGATATCAAAAGTATGTCTCACGCCATCATACTGTTAATAAAAGCGCCTACAAAGCTGGCTGGAAGATACTACAATCTGTTTTTTAATAATTTTAGCTACGACAAGTACAAGTCACAAGACAGGAGACCGCAATGAATAAGAATTTTTGCGTGAATCTCATTTTCATGGTTAGCTACTTCAGATTTTTGCAAGTTCACGGTTGAAGATACTACACAGGGTTATAAAAGTACAATTCTTTGGACTGGTCCGCACACAAAAATAAATTGAATCGGGATCAGTTTTCTTCTCAAGCAGTTTTGGAATTGATTCTGATCCGATGACACAACAAAACCAGAGAATGAATATTATAAATAAGCAACCTAACAAATCGAATATAAACCTTGGCATACCTACATTTTATAACTTGCAGTAGTAGTAGTACCTAGGCCATTATGAAGACGTAACCTCAGTGTTTGTTTGTAGTCCATACGGTGCGAAGTATTGTTGCAAAAAAATATGAGCGAAGCAATGTGATGGAAGTTCATTTCCACTTTGTCTAGTCATGTATCTGTATGTAATGCAGTCCTGTTCTTGATTCACCTGAAGACAAGCTTTTATATCAAGAGAGTGAAATCCTTCAGTCTCAATTCGAGATAAAATACACAACTTGATAGTGTATAAATTGGATTTTTTACAGTTTCTCAAGAATCCTCACGAACAGAATATCGAATCATATCATATTGGTGCACTGACAGCATTACTATAAAAATGCCCATGACAGTAAAAAAAGACAACCACACACCTATTCTCAATGCATGTCTCTTTGGAGAAAACAAGAATGGATACAACTTTCTGCTCAACTACCCATGAATCGAGAAAAAGATTTAAAAGAGAATGGCTAAGGAAATCTCTACAGATTGAGAATAAAATTGCCGAAGGAATCTGTCAACCGGCAAACCCTTTTCGGTGCCATTCTATTCTCTTTTGTCACAATACGCAGCATTCTCAATTTTTCGATGCCGACGGATTTCAGTAAAAAACAAAAAAGTGACCAAATCTTAAAGTGGTTCTATGAGACATCGTATTGTAGTTTTTGAAATCCATAAACAGTACGTTTTAACGTTGTGATGTATGGGATGTAAATTCAATTATACCAATCATTCCCGCTAATTTGAACTGGTAAACATACGGTAGTTGAGTAGAGCAATTCAAAAACAGGCATGCTCGCTAATGCAAACAGGATATTGAGTCAGAAGATGTCATTACTCGGAACCGTGTCAAAGTGATGGAGAAGCACGTACTTATATTATGAACATGTCGACCGACATCCCGGGGATAAGACTAGTAGCCGTTACAAAAAGCTTGTTTCTTTCAGTTATTTTCTAAAGTATATACTGCCATAGAATGGCTCTGTTTTGGAAATTGGAAGAAAGAAAGTATAGAAATTGGAAGGGAAGATAATAAAAATCACAAAAGTCTCCGTCATCGCCAACAATGCTTTCACCAGCTGGAAAGTAATATCAAGCATATTATGATGATGATGATGATTCAATGTCTTTCTATCTCTTCACGTGCAAGTCTTCGCCTTTTTTATTTTGTATGACTCAGACCCACTCTTTTGGAAGACATGTTCATACACGGAAGGAGTACTGCTATTCTTATTGCATGAAACACTCCTTTTAAAAAGGGTGAACAAAGAAGTACAGACACTGTGAACTATAATATTCAAAAGATACTACTGAACCGTCGTCACTCTGATATTATTAGATACACACATGACACAAGTATGCCATGTGAACATCTTCAGCTTTCCCCGTTTCGTGTTTTCTCCAGCTTTACTTGTTTGCCTGCTTGACTTTTTTTCTCATCATGAAGATGATCCAGCTTTACTACAAAACGTGTGCGTCGTTCCGCTGTTCACTCACCACCGAATAGACACACACACATACATGCATATGCACACAAAAAGGTTGAATTTTTGCTCCTGCATTACACTACATTGCCTAGTTGTACGAGTTGTCGTCAGCCAGAGCTGTAGAACCTTGTATAAAATCCTTCCAAAACGCAAGAGGTTTTCCCTCAATCCACATCCACACTCACACACACATTCAATGTAAGAAGTGGAGTCGCTCTTCTGGGTATGCCTCACTGCTCCTAGGATGCATATAACCCCGGATAAGTTTACTTTCTTGCCTGAGTTTGCTGGTGAAAGTTGGCCAAAGCAGACGGCAGGCGAGACGACGACCACGACAGTAAGGCCAGCGAAAACAGGGGAAAAAACTTTTATTTAAAGAAAAGTACCCGTATTCGTTTTCTCTCTTTGCTACTATCTCTTTCTGTAACTTAAGACAGTATCCGAGTGCACGACGTTTGCAATAAGTTTACCGTTTTGTGTTCTTCTCTATCCCTTTCCCCACTCTGACTTTCTCACACATTTTCTGGAGAAACAGAAACAGTAAGGGTCCTCGGTGTCATGCTGTGCACTTTGCTGAAGGTGACAATTCTGCTTTCCCTAAGAGTGAGTGACTAGCAATATTATGTGCATATTATTTTTGTGTGTCAGTTAGTTTCACTCTGTCTTACACGCAGATAGTAAGTGTATAACTGTGCGGTTAAAGATAATACAATTGCGTCTTCTTGTGTGTTCCTGGTTTCTATATTTACTCTACCAACACCGCTAAATCTACTGGCCGCAGTGTTAAAAGATTTTGTTTTATATCAAACTGGGACACACTTAGTAAAACATTATTATATTGCCAGTAGCAAAACCCAGCAGCATATTCAGTGGCAATGTTACCACGAGTTAATTCTCGGGGGTTCTTGTTTACATGGTTTATCCGTCAAATATATATGTAGAGAAAATTGTCAGAATAATTTCAACTGCCATTGACTAGTGGTATGTCTGAAAGCAGTTTACACTGTTCTTTAGTATTTAATGGAAAAGTAGCAGTGGAACCTCAACATTAGCTTTAGCGGAGTAGCTTTAATTTCCTCTCGCACAATTTCCCTGCTCTTTCAATACTATCATCGTCATCATCAAAGCTATACATTAAAGTGGCTGTGTGTTTAAACGTGTGAGTGTGTACTTGAAAAAGAATAAGGGAACGAGAAGTGTGCGCTTCCTCTTTGCTATAAAAGGAAGATCTCTTACTTTTCTGTGAAAGATATTGTTCCTATTTGTTTGCCGATACTTCCGCCGTTTTTATGACCGCATTGAGTTGGTTTTGTAAGTAGGAGTTTTAGCGCTATTAAGATATCGTCAATGACTTTAAGTAATAAGAGTGCGAAAAGTGGGGAAAGTTACGTTTACATACGGAAGCAATTTCCTTGTAATAAATGTAAATAACGTAGCATATGCATTGAAAGTGTTAAAATATATTTTTACCCATTATATACTTTGTGGTGTTTTGTAAATAGCCAGAAGACATAATATAAAGAATCGCTACGGCTTCCAACAACACTCTAACTCTTTCTCCTGTCTTTCACCCTTCAACAAGTCTTATCTTTTGACTTACAAGTATTTCTACAAATAAACAAAGACACTTTCAAATGACAAAGGATTATATTGCAATACTGGTTTAATATCAAGAGACAGTCATTCCTGGAAAAGCCTTGTGCACAATTTTAATTAAGTATCTACGCTAAAATAGCCCGATCCGCTTTATCTAAATGGAGAAAAATTAAAATTCCGATAGGCATAAAAAATACAAATCCCAATTCACAATATTATGTTTCTTTGTTTCTTTCGTCTGTAAGAGCGACGACGAGTTCTAAAAAATAATATTGTGATACAGACAAAAGTTCTTTTTTTCGAAATAAAATAAACTACAAACCATACTGTTCTCCCTAATCTCACTCAATCAGATATAATGTTCATGGTCCTTTCAAGTTAAAAAGCGGTTCAGTAAAAAAAAAAGTAAAATAACACATCATTGTGGCTTCTGTGGATGAATAACTCAACACATTTTTAGTAGAAATACTGAATGCACCACAAACCACACTCATCCATACCTACCCACTGGCCAAATGTATATTCTATCTGTTTGCAGAAATGAAACTGTAAATTTTCATGGATTGACTGCAACAGTGGCATCGTGGCTGATGTGGTTTGCTGAAACGAGGCAATAGAGAGTAAGATACCCACAGCAGCATCATCAGCGTATCAACAAAGAGCCAGCATTCTCTAAAGGCACATTGTAAACGGTTGTAGTACCACATCCCATACGTATTAAAGATATATAAAGTAAAAGCTCGCAGACATACCTAATTCAGGTTCTTACCCTTTCTCTCGTTTCTTTCTCTTTCACTAAACATGTGAAGTTGTTGTTGGTTTTTCTTCGCCCCGTCTCTCTCTCTCTCGCACACACTTTCTCTCTATATGTTTTTCCTTCATTCATAATCAAGTCATGTGCTGTCGTGATTGTGCATACACCTTGTACTAGTGTGGACTAATAGCAGTCCCAATATTCACAGCGGAGAAAGGCAGAAAGAGAGCAGGGACCGATACAGAACAGTAATGGATTTTACTTGTCGGTTATCTTTAAAAGGAGCACTTAAACACTTGGGTAGGAGGTTGTGTGGTGGTTGTCATCTATGTGTTCCCTCACCTAATCCTCCACACCACCACGCTTTTACTGCGTATGACTAAACAGAACAACACACTTTCTTCCACGCTACAACAACCGCACTCCTACAACACCAGTGCTACCACCATATCGCCAGACGAAAATAATGCATGTTAATTACGAGCACCATAATATACCATCATTCTCATTATGAGCAAGAGGAAAAAAGAAACTTTGTTGGTTGGATTACTTGGTTTTTCGTTTCTACACAACTGCAAGGATTTTTATCAGCGAATCTCGTCACTCAGTGAATGAGTGAATGAAGATCTACAAAAAATCTAGATCACTGTTATCGTATGGTATCATCCTCCCAAGGATTTTGGCTGTGTTCCATTCTGCAAAATCAAGGACTAAACATATTTACCAACTGTTTTTCTTCTACTGCTGATGACGACTTGTTTATTATTGAAACAAAGAATACTGACTGGAAAGGATACTAACTACATAATTTGGATTGTTGGGCTTTTGTTTCTAAAAATATACACTGTTGTACAAGCAACTACCACACACACTATACATGTGGATAATGATGAGCCACAAATTTTACTTTTCGTCCCTCTGGAAAGGTTTAACTGATGTAAAAATTGTGCGAGGCTGAAGAGAAGAGAAAGTTTGTATCTCCATAAAACGGTGTGTGAGCTATTGTCACAAATGTAAAAGCTCGTAGTCGTCGTAGCTTCATGCACACACAGGTACTTTGTATTTGACTTTCTCATTTTCTCGTTTGTATTATTCTCTACTAATCTGTAGAGAATTTTGAGGACATAAAAGACAGACGAGGTAAATTAAGATTAGATAACAAAAATGAACAAAGAAGCTAAGGCTGATGAAGAGATAACATGATTGAAGGTGACTGGGTACACAAAGGTGCTGTAATATTGTGCCTACTGGTGAAAACAATGCACTGTAGCCGTAATGACCGTAATCTTCAATTACTGGAATTCTCAGTTTCCTCTTCTTGTCACTATATTTAACAATTAAAGTTGGAATGGAAAGTCACTATATACACTAGTTTTGGATTTTCCAGCAACACAGCGTTATACAACTCCCAACATTGTATCTTCAAAACAATCACAAGGAATCTAAACAGTATTTTAAACAGAGCATTCAATTAACTTAAACTGATGGGCCGCAAATAGGACATTTTAGTATGAAAAGTATATACCTACCTACTAATGTAACAACCATACGCAAAGTATACCAAGTTTGATGTGGCGAGAAAAGTACTTTCCACTGTTGTTCAACCATTGTGGGGGAAAGTGAAACTAGTGTGCCTCTCTACCTCATTTCCTCCCTGATATCTTTCCATTACACAAATTGGGAAAGTCATTACTGAGAAAAGTGGGCGTATCATTAAAAGGTAAGATTACTGGTCGTCTTTTTTTCTTCATAATGATTTGTAGCTCTATGTTAACAATGGCATCAAAGATTATCTTGTTTGGAATTAGGAAAAGGATTACAGAGCGCCAAAAGCGCTTAACTTGGTTTACATAAAACATAGAAGGTTATATTTAGCCGTTGTTTTGTTTCTCTTAATCTGTTTTTTTTTAACTTTGAAAATATTAATTGCTGTCATAAGCCAGACGTTCATTATTAATAATTTCACAAGTGTACTTAACTCACAAAACTTTTAGAATTAAAATTCACTGAACCATTTTCCCGATCTGTCAAAAATTATCTATAGTCACGGTCTTCCTCCCACCAATATGCTCTCCAAAAATATCTCCACAATTGAGTAGGATGCAGTTTTTGTTCCGTTCGCCATACTATGTGTTGAGTCATTAGTTTGATACTCATATTCGGTCATCTCTGCAAATATGTATAGAGTATGGAGTTTGTATTAACGTATCAACATCAGTCGACTGGAGAAATTGGCACATGTCGCACTTCTATTAAGTATTTATTACATTAATTTGTCCAATGTGAATGTCATCATCATGATATATAAAAGTCTCATCCAATCTAGTTTCATATGACGGGTCATCAAAAGTATAGAGGAGACACAATGGGTAACGGCAACAAAGTTAAACTCTAATACTCTCTCTCCGGCATCGACATTTCAAGCCTTCAGTGACAACCGGACAAAATATATGACAAACAACTTGACGTGTGGCATGCCCATAGATGTCATGAAAAATGCCATTCATGCAACTTTTCAAAAGGACATATAATGTGATACTTGTGCTGGTGGTAGTAGTAAGGTAAATATGTTCTTTCGTGCAAATAAAATGTAGAGATATTTCACACAATGTGCTTATATTATTCAATGTTTTATATTTCAATATTATGTTTAAGCTTTATTGTATTATACGTGAGATAAACATAGTGCTACAATGTAAAAGCTCAAAACTGCAATAAACTGTTTTCCGTTTACTCGAATGTGATACGATATAGTATATGGATGCCTGTACAAGTTGCAGGAAAAATGTTCATACAATGACATTATGCTCTACTCTACATTGCCTTTCAGCGAACACACGTGGCTTGTAATTTCTGTCTTGCTGAATCGTGTTGACGTGTGTCATCTAATGATGATAATTACAGGAATAGAATGCACTCATTACAAGATGGGTTGAAAGGAACACAAACTATCTGATATATGTCGTTACTCGTTGATTATCAAGGGTCGGAATTATGTAGTACATTCTTGGATTCTTAATGGCCGTCTGTCCATCTTCCAGCTCTAAAAATAATCTTAGAAGCTTTTCGGTCTCTTAATAGAAAGTTTCTTTATGATGCATATCATAGAAACGAAAGGAATAGCTTTTCCTTCTTCTTTAATAAATACACCTTTTAAGCAAAGCAGATGCTGGGTTGACCATCCACAAGTTTTGCAAAGTTAATCATGAATTCAAAAGCCTACTTACTTTTACATTTAGAACGTGTCCAACGTGTTTTCAAAAAAGCTGAAATGAAATCATCTTGACTAGTTAAGGTCTCGTTTGTGATACCCGACTACGTGCAGTTGCACACATGTTTTCACTTTCAGCTCCTGGTGAAAGGAGCAGTTGTGACATCAATGTAATAAGCACTGAGTGAGTCTCCTCGAGTATGTGATATAATATATTAATTTCCTACTATGTAAGCTAGCACAATTTCCTACTTATTTTTGTGGAATTATGTCATACACCCTGCAATCAGTTTCCTCTTTCTTGTCGTCAGTTTGTATGGTATTGTGGATGCTTGTAGATAGACTTTCCCAGTCATCACTTTATTCCTTGTATGGAATTATCGGAGCCGAGTTTTTTGTCGCAACTGTATCAGCTGCTATTTATACATTGCAAAAAATTGCAAATATCTATACAACTTGTCAGGAATGCATTAATGTTGCATACCTTTTCGTACCAAAACATGTAGAATGTCGAATATGCTATGAGAAATGTAGTAAGAGAACCAATGGACTTAATAGTCTAAAAAAATTCTATAGCTAAAAGCAAATGTGACGAGTAATAAAACAACCGCATATTGACAACAGCAATAATTTTCAACCGAAAATTTCCTCCCTTACCAGCAATAAGAATGTGTAGCCATTTATTTTCATTTACAGGGAAGGTCGACTCTAAAAAGCAGAAGAAATAGCGCTAATAAATTATTTCAAATAAAAGTTCAACATCAATAGATTCTATTTGTTTCTAGAGATTAAATCGATGTATATCAAAAGGAGAAGTCATTTTTTCTCACTAGACTTTTATATTTCCACATAGTTTGGCATAGCATTGTTGACAAACTTGATTAAAAATGGCGAGCACGTGATACAATTATCAAGTCACTATTGAATTACTATTACAAAGTTACACGTATATCATAGACTCCAGGATTATGATAATTGATAGCAGTGAGGTCCGCGGTTCTGCGCGCTATTGATTTTTCTGGTTGACTTCACATGAACTGTATGACCTATAAGAAACAGAAGCTGGGCCATAAAACTTACCTGTGTTAATAACCTTTTAATTTGCTCGCTTTGTATGATGATGTCATCATGAATGTCTTCTCCGTGTCCGTGAATTTCCTCATGTGAAAGTCGATTGTATGCTACTTGATGTGTGGGACTTTTCCAGTGCATTTGAAGCACATTAGGAACAAAAAAGTAAAAGCATTAAAGTTTTTGCCTTCCGCAGCGTACATTGATAAATCAACACATTTTCGAATTGTATTTATATAGCTTCAAGTGATTGGGCGTTACTGAAAATAAAATGGCTTTTATTTTATTTGTTCTCGATTCAGCAAATTCGCACTGAACACATAGATGCATGTATGGGTACAATTTAATGTTCATTTGTACAATTTCCACATGATGAGGATGTTTTTGGCACACAACCACATACACACAAGAGAGAAAATCCATAAATGTCAAATTTGCAGGAAACAATTTTTCTTACTCTCTTTGACCTCTTCTGTGAGGTAGTATAAATGTAGATTTTTCGACACTATCCATTTTTATTGTTCATACAGCATATATATACATAATGTATTTTTTATTAGACCTTAAAAGCACTTTTTTCTTGGTGAAAAAATCGCTTCTTGCTTTTACTCATTCATTGGCATTTATCAAGACTTATTACTTCCAACAAGACCACAACATTGAGCATGGCATATGTAACGATGTGATATATAGTGGCTTATAGAGTATATGTTCATACATGTGATATGAATGGAGTGATTAGGAATACAGAAATCAGTGCAAGCATATCAACATTGGAAACAGAAAACAACAAAGGGGAAAATAAACTTTCACAAAAATGGTCACGGCACAATAGGGGAAACGCGAGAGAGCTCACTCAGGATAATGCAATGAAAGTAACAAATAAATGAATAGATGTCGGTTGTCGGTTGATGTATCCTATGATTTGGAACATTTCAGTCTGTTAGAAAATTCACCGTGTCGAGTGTAGTGTGCAAGCGTATGAAAAAGATATTTTTTATCATATTTTTACTTCCAATATATGGAGAAAACTCATAACTTTTGCTAACGCAAACCAATAATATCAGCTCTTTAGCATGGACTTGATTCGCTTTTGCTTTTCAACAGTAGTGACTTAGATGATATTATTATTATTATTATTTGATTCTTTCCAGAGCATTCCAGCTTCGGCAGTATTGGTTCACTACACACATAATATTGTGCTGCGTGGGGGAAAGAATTGAGTGCACTTTCCGTATTTATGTTATGAATACATTACAATCCATTTGTAAACACCACAATTTGCTTTCCGCAGTAATCTTTTACTTGGCCACAGCAGAAGAAGCTAAATTTGACTATTTGACTGCTTCTCCATCGACTTTGGAAGCATAATGAGTGCACCAAAATGTTTTACTTTTACTTCGATCATCATCCGTTTCATGTCCAATATGGAAAGAATGAATAATAACATTATGAAGCCTTGTGTCTATTTCTGCAACTGCTGTTGAGTGAGCCTTTGTCGTAGTTCTCTTTTTGTGTAGGCGTGTGTTTTAAAAGAGAAAATGGTTTTTTATGTTCTGTAGTGTTATCAATGTATTGTATAACCGTCTTCATTGCTTATGCATGTATATCTACCCTTCACAATGTGTCTTTTAATGTTTAATGCACAATTTCCTACAAACGTGAATAAAACACGACGAGCAATGGATGATACATAAGTAAACCTAAGTATTAATAGCGAGTCCCTGAAAATTCTTGTCCTCGTCGTCCCTACATCTCTGCGCATTTTGGATTTATTGTGTATCAGCTGAACTTGCACTTTCTCTGGCTACAATTTCAACTTTCTTTCTCTCCTCGGTGGCCTTTTTCCTTTCTGTCTTTTCAAATCCGGTTTCTCATTTTCCGGAAGACACATCCAAAATACATTTGTCCGTTTGTAAAAGGAGCGTATAAAGAACTCTTTTTATGCCTATTATGTTTCTCTACTTTCCCCGGGTCCCACCAGAGTATTAGAGTGCTTATTTTTGAAAGCTGGAGAGAAAGCAGTGCTACAACAGTCCTTATATCCACCTGTCGACATTACTCCCATAGGCAATAAATCACCCAAGAAATTAATGTAATGGACCTGGAAATCCTAAAGTGCACGAACTGGTCGAGTGTGGTAGATCTCCAAATTTATCATTGAAGAGAAGAGGAAGCGGTCACGGTCCCTATCTTCTTGCATGCATTACATATACGTAGTTAAAATGACTCATAATAATAATCAGTGCGGTCTGCTCTCCGTCGGTGTGGAAAGAATGAATGGACTATGAGACTACGACTGGTTTCCATTATGAGACCGGCAGCTCACGATACGAGGTGAGCAGATATTTTACACCTTACACCTCAAGCCTGCAAAAAATCACGGGATGCCCACTCAACTCACGCATTTCCACTATTACTACCGCCACATGCAAAAAGTTATGTTAAGGTAGTAATAAGAATGTAGGAAATGTACTACCATGTACATGATGATGATAATAATAAAAGTAAGTTATGTTCACAGATAAGCGCAAATATCAGTAGAGAACTTGCAGTGAAAGAGCCTGTGGATATCTGCAGTAGACCACATGATGCAAGGAAGCTGCAATAAAATATATTTTGGAAGACAGCCGGAATTCGTAAATTCCTTACTTCCACTTTGAATACGTGGAAGTGAAGGCGTACGCATAATATGTACCTTTACGACACGACCTATACAGACATGCAAAGCTCTCTGGAGGCAGACAAATAGAAACGAGTCTTGCCAAATACAATTTTATTTTTGGTATGATCACATTTGTCATTTTTGCTTGAGGATATGAAAAAATAACTCCTTTGCACTGGAACACAAGACGACCTTTCGTAGCCCATTGATTTATTCGCTGCATAATATATTATGTATGCTATGTACGAATCTTGCATTTTTGTTTAGTAATTTCATTTTCTGCACTGATTTTGCATCATTGTAAGGGTTTGAGACTTGAGTTGTATGTTTACTAGTCTGTTCAAGTTTATTTCTGACTTTATAGTCTAAAAGTTCTTCTATCATTCTTAATTTGTCAATTTGTAGGAAAAGCTCTTTTGTTTGCATGTAATTATTGTAATGCAAGAACCGACATTATGATATTTTATTTGTCCCTAACTTTGCTAGATAGACAGAAAGTGAATGAATAAAGTAGGCATTCTTGGTTAGCATTCTAACTTCTTGGATGCAAGCCACTTTTTCGTCCACAAGATTTTGTTCTAGCTCACTCCTTCGCTCTTTTAGATTCCCTGAAGCTGCTGTCTCTTTGCCTGGCACCGCTATTTCTTGATTACATTTCATGCGGCTGATTTTTTCTACACTGAAATGAGCATGGAGCGGCTTTCTCTTTCAACTCTGTAGAGTAGACCTTCTTGGTAAAACGACAAGGAGCAAAAGTCACATTATCTATGTTCTTGTGAGAAGAAGTAAATATTTACTTTTACTAAACCATTTATCACATTCTATCAAGTTTGGCGTAAGTAATGTGACAAGTTGCAGGGAATGGATAAAAGCATATTATATGTAGGACTACCATTTTATTTCTTTAAATACATTAAAATTATAGCCACTATAGATATTACAGAGCAAGTTAGGTCAGCACTTGACATTTACTTTTTTTAGTCGCCATTGAAAAGTGTTAACCAACGTTGGACGCAAAAGGATAGCAGGACTACATTTTTTTCTAAACAAACTTATATGCCTATGTACGCTTCATTTAATTCAATAACCATAGCCTGCATAGTGAAAGCAAAAGTGTCCATGACTGACTACCTTTTAAGAAAAAAGCGGCAAAAACCGTTCAATGGATCGAAAACTTTCACTTAAAAACTGACTTTTACGGCGATTATATAAAGGTAAGAGGATAGGATCCGTCATGCATTCTTTCTGAGCCAACAGAGCTCATCTAAATTCTCTTTTGATAGGATGTACTACTGCAATCGGTGTTTCAAAGGTAGTGGCATATTTTTTGAATGCAACACATAGAAGCAGATGTACCCGAGTACAATTTAATGTTTGGAAGTGGTCAAAATTGGAACGCATTAAGTGGTCGTAGCAGTCTCAGTAATCACTAACAACATGCATTTTCTTGTTAATCCCTCGTTTCGAAGGGTTGACAAAATGGAACAACGCCTGAAGTTGTAATGGCACATGGTTTGGTCTGAATTCTTGAAAGCTGAGTTGCATAATTTAGCCATTTTACTCATTCATTCAGTTTCTGTGCGTCTCTGTGTGTATATATAGTTATCCGGTACAATGTACGACTGCAATGGGAAAGTAACGGATGAATTTTGAAAATGAATTATTTATCAAGCCCATGGAATTATAGAGAATTGAAAGTATGCCTACATTTACTGTTTTACGATGTTACCACTACTCCTGCCGTGTTCTTCGTCCTTGCTCTTCTTCCAGAGAGGAAACATGTGTCACCAGGAAAAATGTATGATGAAAACGTGTGCCACACAGGCTCAGCTACTTTCTACATTTGTTTGACATGAATGCGCCCATTGTGTCTGGGTCTGGTAATAATAATAAAAAATAAAATACTAATCTTTA